>BHEV01027919.1:0-39376 GCA_004319985.1 Emydocephalus ijimae
TGATGGGTGTTACAATAGGGGTTTCCCAAGGGGAGTGATCGATGGGCTTCAACACCCCCTGAGCTATCAGTTTGTCAAGTTTGTCAAGTTGTTCATCTATTTTCGGTTTTAAGGTGAACGGAACTCGACGGGGCTTCAAACGAATGGGAACTATTTTTGGATCTAGGCTAAATGAGATCGGGGTCCCCTTGTACTCACCTAAGCTGTCCGCAAAGACGTCCCTGAACTCAGAGATCAGGTCTTCCTCCCAGTCACAGCCACCGACTCGGTTTACGCCGGCCACTTCAATGCCGAGTGGCGCGAACCATTGGAGGCCCAGTAGGCTAGGCCTATCTCTATCGATGACCGTTAAAGGTAAGTACGCTGTGTGTTTCTTGAAGGAGACTCGGACTCGGCAGGACCCGACGATGGGGATTCGATTCCCCTGGTAGTCCTTGAGGATGAGGCGTTGGAAACGGAGGTCTTGGCGTTGAATTGTGGGGATGAGTTGAGTGTCTTCCACGACACCATCGACAGAGACGATCCCGAGTCGACCTCCATGTGGCAAGGCTAGTTTTCGATGGCTACCGTGACTCGGATTTTCTTAGTGTCCAAGGTTGAGGCATGACCGATAGTGATAGTATGGTGAGCCTCTTCTCTCTGCAAAGCTTTATTTCTGTAGGAGTGGTTTACTGGTGCCCGCCTTACAGGACGGTTTCCTGTCGATTGGTGGTAGTTAGCCCCTTTCAAGGCCTGGCGGGGTCCTGGCAAGCTGCGGCAGACCCGTCCGATGTGGCCTCGTTTCCCGCACTCGTGGCAGTGTGCGTCGCGGAATTTGCATTCGGACCTGGCATAGTCGGCTCCACAGCCAGTGCAAGGGCGTAAGGGCTTCGGACGATGGTCCCGGTCGGACCGCAACCGGTGGACCCCTTCTTCGTCGCTGTCTGACGACGAAGAGAGGTCCTCGTGGTGGGTTGTTGATAACTGCCCTTCTGAGTTGGGTGAGATGTCGCTGGCCGGTGGTGGTACCGGAGCGCGGTTTTGGCGAAGTTGTGCAGCCGACTTCCTGGTTGCTTCTGCTGCAGTAGCATCGGCGATGGCGTCGGCAAGGCTGATGTCGCCTTTTGCCATCAGCTTGCTTTGCAGCCCTGGTGCATCTAGTCCCAGAACTATTCGATCTCTTAGTGCCTCTTCTAAATCGGTGAATCCGCAGAGGCCTCCCAAATTTCGGAGGTCTGCTACGAAGTCGGCCACGCTTTCTCCCTTTCGCTGGCTTCTCTGATAAAACTCATGGCATCTCATGAGCGTAGGCATGGTTGGAGCGTAGTGGCTTCTCAGGATGGGTTCGAGGTCGTCCCAATCCAAGGCCTTCACTTCTCGGGGTTTGGCTAGTGCTTTTGCCATCTTAAATACGGTTGGACCGCAATGCGTTAGGAACACCGCCCTTTTTTTTCCTGGTGTGGTGTCCTTTAAGTTGTTCGTCTCTAGGAACATTTGGAAGCGATCCATGTAGGACTCCCAGTCCTTTTGCATTGGATTGAATGGAGCAGGTGGTATGATGCCGCCGGACATGGTTCCGTTGTTGGCGCCGCCTGTCACGTGCTCGGTGCTTCTTCTTGGTTCCGCTGGTTCAGAGATCTCCACATCCCACCCTCGTCGCCAGTGTTAAGTATTGAGCATGGGTGAGAAGGAATGGAGACAAGCCTCTGAACAGTGAACTTCAGCTCTTTATTTACACCGTGACTTCTCTGTATAACAGCAGTAAACCCCGCCTTATATAGGCAAACCTTGTAACGTTTTTACCAATAACAAGCTAGGAACGCTAGCTTTTATAACCAATAGGAACTCTCTGTTAAGGGCCAATCGGATTCCCTGGAACGGGCCAATCCGGTCCGGCCGCTTAACAGCCAATCAGAAGTGCAGGGCCAGAACCCTGCACTTACTCCAAGCTCACACTTTATTACTTATGTACATACACAACAGTATGTGCATGGACATTCATGTAGCTTATTTACTGAAGAACCTCTCCCCAATCCCAGCTATACCATTTCATTGGGGGCGGGGAAACCTTAAATGATTGGTCCTCTAATTTACTATATAAAATAAATAATAACCAAAAAAAACCCTTTCCCCTCTGTCTCCATGACTTACAAAAGGGAAAAGGTAAATCCCAATCCAGTACTCATCATCCAACATACACAAGCCTTTGCACCAGGGGTGGGATTCTACCAGTTCGCACCTATTCACTAGAACTGGTTGTTAACGTTCTAAGCAGTTTGGAGAACCAGTTGATAGAAGAAATTACTGGCCTAATCCTGTAAGAAAGGCAGGATTCTGGTGTTGCTTACAGAAACCGCCTCTCTGTTAACCCTTGTTACATTCTTGGCAGGACTAGATTCCCTGTCTCAGGAACATCTTTGGAGTTTTTTCCTCCTCCTTTTCTGGTACTTTGCTTGTGTGGTGTGACCATTGAAAAAGGTGACTTTTGACCATTTTTCACACTTATGACTGTTGCAGCATCCCCACAGTCACGAGAAGCCAGGCAAGGAGATGTATGACTGATGTTGAGTTGGCCACGCCCAGCCAGTCACATGACCACCCAGCCATGTCCACCCAGTCACATGACCACCAAGCCACACACACCAACTAAGCCACGCCCACAGAACCAGTTGTTAAAAAATTTGAATCCCACCCCTGCTTTGCACCCCTTTTAAGGATGGCTTTTCATCAACTTTATAGATCCTGCATTGGAATGCAAAGTCAGTGAACCCAATGCGTTGTACATGGGTCAAAATCAGAAGATTCCAGCAATATGCGTGACTAATACGATCACAAAAGTCAAGCTGGCAGATGCACATGTCATTATACATGACACATAATAAAAAAAGAGGACGAATTTTGATTGTGAAGTCACAGTTGCCTTCTTGACTTCTCTGATCTCCCTGCGCACCCTTGCAAGTTGACATATTTTAGGCTGCCACAAGCCCCAATAACATTATTTATGTATTTCATTTTGTGATTTGATTTTCATGTCAAGCAACTTGTTTTAATTGATTTGATTCATTTTAACACAACCATCCTGCTTTTGTACAGTTTTCCCTCCCCACCCTTCCATGTGACTGCAGTCACACTATAGATCAAACAGCTCCAGGCAATAAACTCTTTTCTTCCCTCATTTCTTCTCTTTTTTTATCTTATAAATCCTCCTGAATGTAAACCCGTTTTGGAAGTCAGGAAATGAGGAGGCTGCTGAATTTGAAAGGATGCACATACCCTTCTTTTTTTTTTTTTTTCATAGGATAAGGATGTTTTGGATCATGGCCAGCATCTCCACAATAACTTTTTGGGGGTGGGGGGCTAATTTTGCTTTTAAATCCCATCAGACAAGGTGAGCATATCGAACTTGGAGAAAGTGACTATTTTCTTAAACTATGACTAAGCACTCGTGAGGCTTCCAAAGTATGCATATTCCTTCCTTTGTTTCTTTTCTCAGATAATCTTGCTGGAGATGGAGGAATGGCAAAGAGCAGATCATCTGTCCATGTTTGGACAATAGTGAGCACATGGAAGTAACCACTGATGCAATCTCTGTGATAAATAATAAAATAACAGGTGCCTGGCACTGGTCTATTTGAAGCACTGTCATACTTATCTTGGCTGTTACACAAAAACAGATGTCAGGGGAAGGTCAAATTTAGGGCAAATCAATTAAGTGTGAACAGGTGCCTCCAGACCACCATGAAATGTATTTCCTGGTTAAGGTAGAATTCAGAGGTCTCCAACCACCATGGAGATTAGAGAATTTAACATTTTAGGACACCTCAGTTTCACGCTCTTTGAACCTTTCTTGGAGGTAGAGGAAGGTATGTTGTTGTGGAATGAATCTTTAATCTCATGAATTTTCATGGGATATTTTATTTTGGTTCTCACTTAACATGAGCTTTAGCTAGGAAAGAAAGAGTATGTATTTCTCTGAGGCTAGCTTAAACACATACCTTCAGAGATGCTGGTGACAACCCTTTGAGGTAGAGTAAGTAAGAAAAAAGCTACCATGTTAACTATTGAGATCTAGTTTATTGTTATGAGATATAACCAGAGGTGGTATTCAGCAGGTTCTGACCACTTCTGGAGAACCAGTAGCGGAAATTTTGAGCAGTTCGGAGAACCGGCAAATCCCACCTCTGACTGGAGGTTTTACAGTTTCCTTCCCCTGCCATGCCCACCAAGCCCATAGAACCAGTAGTAAAAAAAAATTGAATCCCATCACTGGGTATGGCCAATCTTGAGTTTCTTTCCCCATCCTGTCTATCTGGGATTAGTAGATGTTTTCATAACAGTCATTTAATTCCTCAAGGCTATCTTTATATTCTTTACCTGAGCTGAGATTATACGGGAATGGAGGGGTCTATTACTCTAACTTCTCAACAGTTAGCAGCTATGTTTCCATTCTTTGGTTTGTCAGACAAGAGAGAAAGTTACTGCAACTGACACCCTACAACATGGCTGGATGTGATGGACTGCAGCGTAGTGGCTGTTTCCCAGGAAGAGACCACATTCCAATGAGGAGAGGGGAGAAAAGCAATGATACAATCCAGAGCTGCATCAGAGAAAGATATTTAGGATAGCTCCCCAGGATATATCTTTTAGGATTGAAGTTGTACAGGTTTTGTCTGTCTACATCAGGGGTGTCAAACTGGTGGCCTGTGGGCCAGAAGAATCACGGGCAGACCATACCCATGCCAGCTCTACGAATGGGGAAAACATCACAAAACATCCTGTGACAGCAATGTGACGCTACGAGTTTGAACCCGTGGCCTTAAAGATGTAAGAAAATAAAGAACTGAACTTTGATGGGATTGTTCAACATCATTCTTGGGCTCGGTCTGACACTGGAGAATCCTTAAACATCCATTCTTCAGCTTTCCAAAAGTCTGGGTTGGTGAAGGGTACATCCGTCTCTAATTTTTTTAAAAAAACAATTTTTATTAATTTTACAGAAAACACAATACACAGTCCAGGCATAACAACTTGAAACATCTTTTCTAAAAAAAAATAATAACAATTAAAGAAGAAAGCCAATAAAACATATAAAATAATTCCAAATTGTAACTTCATACTTCTCCTTTTATCCAAATTGTATTTCTTGCTTAATAAAATTTTGTTGCCTTTCATAAACATACAAAACACAAAACATAAAGAAAACTAAAACATCTTTTCTGAAGGCTGCCCGATCCCGGGTTGAAACTCTTCGCACAGACACAAATTCAAACCTCATATTGACTTTATATATCCTTCCATATCTTATTATCATTTTCTTTTTATTTATTTTTTATAAACCAGTTTTATCAATTTTACAAAAACAGTGCACAAACAATCAAGGCATAACAGCTTATAAATTCTTTTCTAAAAAAAATAATAAAAGAAGAAAACCAATAGAACATAATGATTCCAAATTATAATATCAATATTTACTTTATCTATTTAACTTCATATCCTATCCCAACTTCTCCTTTTCATCCGTCTCTAATTTTGTTATCAATTTTTGACAAGCAAATTATGCCAAATGGAATACTGAGAACAGCTGAGAACACCAAGGGCTGATCATTTGTTCCTTCCAGATGAACAACAGTAAAGTGCAAAAACACTATTTGGTTAATGCCCTCCTCACTGAATTGTAAAAAGTTTTGGAATAACCAAATTGTGCCTTACTTCACACAAAGTACATATAGAAAACAATTTGCTAGTCTCATCTATACATCAGTGCACACACACACACACACACATTTCCAGTACATGGTATGCATCTGTCTAGCAAAGCACCTTGAGTTATGAGAAGAATTAACTGGCAACAGAGACACCATTCCTTTTCTCTCAAAAAGCCATTGCAAATGACAAAGCCAATAGCTTAGCAAGTTGGCATTTTTGAAACTAGTCCCTTTTCATATTGACATTAGCCATAATTACGTCTCGCTGTAGCATCAGGAATGGAGAAAAAAATCAGGATTGACCAGGACTGTTGTAACAGTTTGCAGATCTCTGAGCACAATAATCCAGGGAAAAGAAATGGGAATGAAATAGACATGAGCTCTGTCTGTTTGCCTTTGTTCTTTAGCAGGGAACCAGCTGGCTACAAAGGTTAGGATGTTGTGCTTAGTTATTGTGTATGTAGAGGCATATGAATGTCTATGTGTTTGAAAAATGGAAATGGAAAGTCCCATGAGAGATATTTTGGTGGGTTGGAGAACATAGCGTAAGTTTAGAAGTCAATAAATAGGATGCGAGAAGAGTTCTTCCCAATGGGGACACCACACCACTGACAAACCATTGCCAATTATTCTCTGAAATTCACTTGTTTGCTTCAATTTCAACTAGACTGCTGCAAAGTTGGAAGGAAATCAGCTCAGCAGTTGAACACAGCTGGCATTGTGTAAAGTCTGCCACAGATCTTGAATTGGCAAAGAATGGTTGTGGAGAGGTTCCTGCAATCTTTTCCATATACTAGTTGTGCTTCTCAAATGGGAACAAAAATGCAAAGTTTGAAATAAGACGAGTGACAACAAAAAGCAGCATTTCTAAACATGGGGCTCTTTAGACCAATTTTCTATGTCAGGGGTCACCAACCTTTTCCTCAGGGACCACCAAACTCATAATTTTAAATCCTACAGACCAGAGACCCTGGGAAAATCCCCCAAAAAAGTCTGCAGGAAGATCCCCCCCCCCACCGTTTTCCTACCAATTGATCATTCTTTATTTGGGATCGCAGGATATCATCTCCAGCTCCATTCTCAGGGGGAGAAAGAGAGAGAGAGAGACTTTTGGCTTCATGCAAGGAAAGCAGCAGAAACAGCAGAAATCTTTCTTTCTCTCCCCCAAACTCCACCAGAAATGAGTTGTTGTGAGACTTGTTGCACCAGCACAGCCTCCTGGAGCCTTGTAGGATCCCAAAGACTCATTTCTTGGGGGAGAGAGAGAAAGACTTTTGCTGCTTTCCTTGCTGTTAAATTTGGTCGGTGGGTCCCATGAATAGACGAGGGTCGAGTAGTGAACAACAGCTCTTTATTTTAAAGATAGATTCTGAGACGAAACCCTAGCGCGCGGCAGCTCTTCTTATAGAGCTGGCTGCGGCTAAGCAGCCAATGACAACTCTTTGAGTTTGCCGCGCTTGGTTTTAGCCAATTGCGGCAAATCCTGTATGAGCCAATCAGGAACGTTCAAACTGTCCAATCATGATCCGACTTGTCTGGGCCAATAGGAACGCAGGGTTTTGAGCCTGCTAATATGGAACACTTGCGTGCAGCCAAAAGCAGAAGAAAGAAGCGGAAAGAAGTGGCCAGGCCAGGCGCATGGGGCGAGTGGAGCAAGTTCTCCCCCTCTGCCCTTTCTCCCATCCCCTCACTACCTCATGTTGTTCACAGTGCAAGCGATGCAAGCCTTGTGTTCCCACAGGCCATGTGGGAGGCTCAGCCTTGTGTTCTCATGCAGCCCGGATTAACTGCTTTGGGGGGTGCTTTGGGGTGACATTTCTCTGTGGACCACCAAAATTTTCTTGCGGACCACCAGTGGTCCCTGGCCCACTGGTTGGCGACCACTGTTCTATGTGATTAGAAATCCAGAGACACCTGCTGTTGCCACAGATTTCTGAAGGTATTCATGGTGGAAAGATATCAAATGAACCTCTAGTTGTCCCTGCTAATTGTGAGCTTAGCAGCTAGTGGGAAAAATATTAAAGAATATGGTAGGCACAAAAACAAGTCAGTTTTGTTAAACAAACAGCAATGGCAATCTTCTTAATTAAGAAATAAACATTGTAGGAAGGGCAAAACTGTATCTCTGTTTTATTTATTGCTCCTTTATAAAATCCAATAAAAAATCTTCCAGAGTATACATGATAAACTATAAAACTATAAAATAATGCAATATATAAATAGTATAAAAACCTCATCCAAGATAAAAGTCAGACCAGCAGTTATAGGTAAAGCATAAAGTAACAACAATAATAATAGCATGACAATAGAAGCTATAAATAAAAAATCCAGTTCTTAAAATGGAACTGGGAAAATGAGTTTGTAGTTTCATCTAGCGCCCCATAGCTCATCATAGAGGTGCCAGATCTCTCTCTCTTAGTCACTTGTCCCATTGAGGGGCACCCCAACAGGAAAAGCCCTTTCTTTTGAGGATACTGGTTGCATCTTGCAATGAAGGACCTTAGGGGAATGATCCTAAGGTCCTTGTAGGTAAAATAACTTACTGATCTCATCCCACAGTATGCAGTGATAATATCATTGGTATTTCAATTTTAGAAAAAGTTGCAGGCTGTTTTTCTGGTTGATTATTGTCCATATCAGGAAGGGTTGGGATAGCACATGAAGAAGGTTGCAGGTTCAGTTCTTGGCATGTCCAAGTAAATTTTAAAAAACAACCCTTAAGCCTAACATTTGAAAAGCCACATCCAGTTGGTTTCAATCTTGCTAATTTAGAAGGAAGTGTGGTTTGATTTGGCAGGAGGCAGCATCCTTTGGTTTGTGTGTCTTTGTTCTTCACTTTCTTCTGATCAGGATGTGGGATCAGAACATAAAGAAGCCAGGTTTATCCATTGGCTTAAATGTGATTATTAGAGTTCACCAAATTTTCAAAAATCAATGAAAACAAAGGAGGAAATGACTTAAGAAAGGTTGCTCATTCTTCTGAATCATCCATCCATGGACCCAGTCATATTCATCCTCAGGCTCTGTATAGGTAATTATTTCTTAACCAAATCATAGAATTGGTATAAAGAGAAAATATTTCACTCTAAATGCCTTTGAAATCAGGATGCATTTATTAAATATTTAATTGTAAACTGTCAAGAGACTTTTCTGGTCAGTAATGTAACAAAATGAATGAACAAACGAACGAACAAATGAATCAATGAATGAATGAATGATGGATATCAATTCTAAATCAGGAGTCCCAAACTGTTCAACTCATCTACTCCTTCATGCAGTTTCAGATGGTTTATTGGTCTCCAAACATTTATTATATGGACATAATTTTTAAAACATACAATTTTAACTAATAATCAACAACAATAATGGCTAGTCCCATCAACCATTGGAGGCCAAAGTGGTCATATCTATAGCTAGATGTTTTTGGAAGGATTACCTCCTATTCTTCTTTACCTTTGGCAATTTATTGGCTTGGCTATCCATCTTCCACCACTTCTTCCTTCAATTTGCAACCTTGCCTCTAAATTTTATGGTACTGTATAAAATCCTGAAAAGACAATAGACATGACTGGCATAGTTAGAACAGAACCACTTTTAAAGTATTATTTACATCTGCGAAGAGTAATTACTCTACAACAGTCCAAAAATGCCACAGTTGATATATTATTAGAAAAGAAGTTAATTGATTCAATGGTGGGATTCAAAAATTTTTACGATTGGTTCTGTGGGCATGGCTTAGTGTGCGTGGCAGGGGAAGGATAATGTAAAATCTCCAGTCATAGATGATATTTGCTGGTTTTTCAAACTACTCAAAATGTCCGCTACCAGTACTCCAGAACTGGTCAGAACCTGCTGAATTCCACCTCTGCATTGATTGATTTCAGAGCTGTTGTTTAGCTTCGAAGCTAAATAGTCTGAGGAGCAGGCCAGTACTGTACAGAGAGTAATCAACTTACAATTTGTGACTGTTCAAAGTTGTAACTGCATTGAAAAAAAGTAACTTATGGCCATTTTTCACACTTACAACCATTGCGGCATCCCTGTAGTCACATGATCAAAATTTAGATGCTTGGCAACTGGTTCATATTTATGACCGTTGTAGTGGGGTCATGTGAGTACCTTTTGCAACCACCTGACAAGCAAAGTCAATGGGGAAGCCACATTGACTTAACAACTATGTTACCAATTTAACAACTGCAGTGCTTCACTTAAGACCTGCAGCTAGAAAGGTCATAAAACTGGGCAAAACTCACTTAACAACTACTGTATCTCACTGAGCAATTTTGGGCTCAATTGTGGTTGCAAGCTGAGGACTACCTGTGTATGGCAGGGTTCTGGAAAGTGCTCATTTATGGCTATGCTGTTGCTCTCAGTTATTAACCCAATATGCAGACCAGATATGTGCACCAACTAATTAATGTGTTAATACCTGCACCAATTTACAAAGGCATTAATAGCATTAAGGACTAAATGACCCCTCTGCTAAAGGGTTTCACTTTATGAGCAATGGTTATCATTGCATTTTAACTATTTTAATTCCTCAAGGTGCTCTGGCACTGAAAAAAAAGTGACTTATGGCTGTTTTTCACACTTACAGCTGTTGCAGCATTCCCTCAGTCACGAGAGGCCAGACAAGGAGAAGCACCCCTCAATGTGAGTGAGGTCGAGTTGGCCATGCCCACCCAGTCACATGATCACCAAGCCATGCCCACCAAGCCACACCCACAGAACTGGTTGTTAAAAAATTTGAATCCCACCCCTTACTACCAGATGCAGGAATCGGGAAAACTACAAGATGAAATGCACCCTGCTGACCACAAACGGCTCTTCTAACTTTCCATGTGCACTTTGTATACCAAAGCATTTCTTCTGTACTTTTTTTTCCTTTTTCTGACTCTTTGGCATATGAAAATACCCTTAACCAAACCTTGCTGGCAGGCAGTGGGTAGGAAAGAAATTTCACCCCTGTGTGTTCCAGCCAAGCATAAAAAGCAGCTGGCACTTCAAAGGTCTATGCAGGTGACTATTTCCAGAAGGCATCTTCGATGAATGATAACAGTGGAAGTTCTCAGAGTTGCTAACAAGAGTTGCATCTGCCGTACCACTTAGTGCAACCTATCACAAAACCATCAGAACTAACCATCAGATGACTGCCAAATACAGTAATAAAAGGGAGAAGCTGATAATCCTTCCAATTTTCTGGTGTTACATGTCAACCAAGTTTGCTTTCCCACTCGAAAAAAAAATAGATAGTGCAAACCCTAAAATAGATACAAGGTGAAAGGATGTGCGTGTTTGTGTGTGTGTGTGTTTAAAAAATCATTACCCCAAACACTAGGAAATCCCAATTCTGCCCATGTATATATGGCTCTGCCCACTTTATTTCATCACTCATCATTCCACTAACTATGGCCTTCAATTACCAATAAAATATTGCATGGCCTACCTGTATTTTGGTTCAATATCCCACTGTTACTCTGAATTTTTTTTAATCACATGTTTTAATCACATTTCAAGAAGTGATTTGTTGCATCTAACTGAAATAGCAGACACATTGGCAGGATCTTCATGGAACTGTAAACCATAAATGTTGGTATTCTGGTTTATTGGTAAAATCCTAGATGATGTACTGACTACTAATCTATTAATTCCAATGCCTTCATGGGGACGTGTGTGTCAGAAAAGTCCAGATGGTGATTATAACTGCCTGATCAAAACATGCAATGCAAATTAAAAAAAAGAGTTATGGCTTTTGTTATGAACTAATAAAACGCTTAAATAAAGTTTTATCAAACCTTTAGAAAAAGCAGGGTTCTAATCCTGCACTTCTGATTGGCCGATAATAGCGATATCGGATTGGTCCGTTCAGGAGAATCTGATTGGCTGTTAACGAGCCACTCTCATTGGTTAAAGGGTTTAACACTCCATGTTTCTTATTGGTTACTAGATCAGCAGCCTGCCCTATAAAAGGGCTGCTGCTACCCTAGGGTTTTGCTCTGTTCAGAATGATTAATAAAGAGTTGAAGTTCACTGTGCACTGCCTGGTCTCCATTCCTTGCGCCCATGCGCAGAACTTAACACTGGCGACAGGGATGGGATACAGAGATGTCAGAGCTGACTGAACACTACAGAGCACCAAACAGAGCACGTGGCTGAAGGCACATCGACAGCGGAAACCATGTCCGGCGGCGCCATACCACCCGCTCCATTTGACCTGGCACAAGAAGACTGGGACTCATACATGGACCAGTTCCAGATGTTTCTGGAGACCAACAACTTGAAGGATGCCACTACGGGAAAAAAGCGAGCAGTATTCCTGACCTACTGCGGACCTGCCGTTTTTAAGATGGCCAAGGCACTGGCGAAACCAGCTGAGGTGAAAACCATGGACTGGGACGTCCTCAAGCCCCTCCTACGGGCCCACTATGCATCTACCATACCAACGCTTGTCCGAAGACATGAATTTTACCAGAGAGACCAGCGGAAAGGAGAGAGCATTGCAGATTTCATCACGGATCTCCGGAACCTGGGAGGCCTCTGTGGGTTCGCCGACCTCGAAGAAGCTCTGAGAGACCGAATAATTCTGGGATTAGATGCACCACATCTGCAGAGTAAGCTGATGGCGAAAGGCGACATCAGTCTTGCAGATGCCATCGCTGACGCTACTGCAGCAGAAGCAACCAGGAAGTCGGCTGCCCGAATGCACCGCACCAATGCACTGCTCCGCCAACTCGCCCGTGAAACCTCACCTTGCCTAGAGAGACACACAACGGCAACCCACCACGAGGACCTCGAATCGTCATCAGAAAGTGATGAGGAGGAGGTCAACCGGCTCCGGTCTGAATGTGACCAACGCCATCAGCGGAATCAAAGACGACAGCACCAATGTGCAGGTTGTGGGGCAAACCACCCACGATCAGACTGCAAATTCGTCGACGCACTCTGCCACTTTTGTGGGAAAAAAGGCCACATCGGAAAGGTCTGTAGAAGCAAGCAAGGATCCAGCCCATTTCAGAGGGGAACCAACTACCGCCAAACCACAAGGAATCGTCCTGTAAGTCGGGAACATTTGAACCACCAATGGAACAACCACTCCTACAGAAATAAACCACTGGCCAATTCAACGAAACGAGAAGAGGCACACCAAACCATTACAATTGGTCACGCCTCATCACTAGATGCAAAGAAGATCCGAGTGAAGGTCGCCATCGAAAACCAGCCCTGCGTGATGGAAGTCGATTCAGGATCATCCCTCTCGATGGTTTCCTGGAAGACCCTGAAATAATTAATCCCTGCCATCCGGTGGCAAGACCTCAGAACCCAAAGAATCATACTCAAGGATTATCAAGGGAACCAAATTCCAGTCATTGGATCCAGCCTAGTCCAGGTCTCATTCAAAAATCGTACTGCATCTTTACCATTGACCGTCGTCGACCATGATCGGCCTAGCTTGTTAGGCCTTCAATGGTTTGTCCCACTCGGGATCGAGGTAGCCGGCATTCACCAGACCAGAAGCGACGACTTGGAGGAGGCCCTCGTCCAAGAATTCCAGGATGTCTTTGCAGACAAACTCAGCGAGTACAAGGGGACCCCGATATCATTTAACCTTAACCCTGAAGTAGCCCCCATCGGGGGTACCTCATCGGGTACCTTTTGCCCTTAAACCAAAGATTGACGAGCAGCTTGATAAATTAATAGCCCAGGGTGTTTTAGAACCAACAGACCACGCTCGTTGGGAAACCCCAATCATAACACCCATCAAACCGGATGGATCATAAAGGATTTGTGGGGACTACCGGGCCACCCTGAATCATGCCCTTCAACAGAATGCTTACCCGGTGCCAGTGGCACAACACCTTCTCCATTCCCTGGGGGGGCGGAAAATTCTTTGCTAAATTGGATTTAGCACAGGCGTACCAACAACTGCCTGTAGATAAAAAAACAGCAGAGGCACAAACAATTGTTACGCACCGAGGCGCCTTTAAGTGCAACCGACTCCAATTAGCATAGCCCCAGGGATTTTTCAAAGTTTGATGGAGAGACTCTTGCAAAGGGTCAAAGGAGTCGTACCATACTTTGATGACGTTTTAATTGCTGCCCTGAATAGAGAAATACCAGAAAAGTGTCTTAAATTGGTTCTCCAGAAATTTAAAGACTCTGGCCTTAAGGTTAAAAAAAATAAATGTCAACTGTGTACAGATAAAGTAGAGTTCCTGGGGTACCTAATCGATAAACAAGGCATTCACCCCACCAATAGCAAACTAAAAGCAATCAAAAATTCCCCAAGACCCAGAAATAAGACTGATCTCCAAGCCCTTTTCTGGGGCTCAGTAATTTTTACAACATCTTCCTGCCCCACAAAGCAACCGTAGCTGAGCCCCTACATAGACTTCTCGACAAAAAAGCAACCTGGGTCTGGGGGCACCGAGAGGAGCACGCGTTCCGACAAGTGAAAAACTTATTAACCTCAGATGCTGTTTTAATGCAGTATAATGAGACTTTGCCTTTAACAATTACATGTGACGCGTCACCGTTTGGAGTAGGAGCCATTTTGAGCCATGTGTTACCAAACAGTAGTGAGGCCCCTATTGCCTATTTTTCAAGGACCCTATCAAAGGCTGAACGTAACTATAGTCAAATCAACAAAGAGGCTCTTGCTGTTGTATCTGCTGTGAAACGGTTTCATGAATATGTGTATGGATGAGTTTTTACTATTGTTACCGACCACAAACCTTTGCTGGGGATTATAGCGGGAGACAAGCCAACCCCTATATATTATCACCTAGAATGACTCGCTGGTCGTGGAGTTTTTGGCTGCGTACAACTATAGACTGCAATACCGCCCGGGGAAAGCCATTCCCCACGTTGATGCACTGAGCCATGCACCACTTCCGGAAACCGTCGATGACCCAGCTCCAACCCTTACGACACTCCAGATTGAAATGCTACATTCACCACCGCTAACAGCCAGAGACATTGCGATCGAAACAAAACGAGATCCTGTCTTAGTGTGAGTTCTCAGCTGGGTCGAACGGGGATGGCCAATAGAACAAAACCCTGACGACTTCACCCCCTTCAGGAACCGTCAAACAGAACTTTTTTCACAAAAAGGCTGCATCCTATGGGGGGATAGAGTTGTCCCCCCAGAGCGGTTACAACGAGCAGTATTAAAAACACTGCATGACGGTCACCCCGGCATCGTGCATATGAAAGCGCTCGCACGAAGCTACGCGTGGTGGCCGGGCATCGACAAACAGATCGAAACCTGGGTAAAGACTTGTTTAAAGTGCCAAGAAGTTAGCAGTGCCCCATCTAAAGCAACTCCCACAGAGTGGGAAACACCCCGGGGACTGTGGCCCCGCATCCACGTTGACTTTGCGGGACCTACTTAGGGACATACATTCCTCCTAACAGTGGATGCCTATTCCAACTGGCTCAAGATCCACGAAATGAAGAGTACTACAACCGAGTCCGTCATCCGGAAATTGAACAGGCTATTCGCGATACATGGGTTGCCAGACATTCTGGTCTCCGACAACAGACCCCAGTTTACTGCTCTGCCCTTTGAACAATACTTAGCGGACCGGGGTATTCGCCATGCGCTAACTTCGCCAGCGCACCCTGCGGCTAACAGAAGAGCCAAGCGCATGGTACAATTTGTTAAAAAAACCCTCTACAAAATGGACTATGGGGACATTGAAGATAAAATAAACAGAATACTCCTACGCCAACACATCACTCTGCACAGCGTCACCAACAAGATTCCAGTTGAACTATTGATGGGACGCAAACTCCGTTCCCACCTCGACCGGCTTCACCCGTCTTACGAGCCAGAGAAACCCTGTGGATCTAGCAGAAAATGCCGCGAGTTCAAGATAGACGACTTAGTTTTCGCCAGAAACCTTTCCGGNGATCAGCTTCACTCAAGGCTACAACCCAGTTTCCACAACTCCGGTGACTCCCAAACTGAGGGGGGAGGGGATGTCGAAGAAACCAAATTCGAGATGGTGGAAAGCAGGAGCAAAGGAAGTCAGCAAGTGGGCGTGACAAATGAAAAAGAATCAGGGAGGGGAGTGTCCTCGCCACAGAGGAATACCTCAACAGAAGCAAGCCCGCAAAGATCGGAGGACAACAACGAGAACATTAGCGGCACCGAGTCATCCAATGAGGATACGGAACCACCGGTACCTGACTTGCCCAAAAACGTCCCGCCGAAACCAGATTACAGACAGGAACCGGTGGGACAGCGTAAATCTAATAGACAGTCAAAACAACCTTCATACCTCAGGGATTACGTCACCGCACCCCTTAAACGGAACCCGGGGGGAAGGGGTGTTATGAACTAATAAAACGCTTAAATAAAGTTTTATCAAACCTTTAGAAAAAGCAGGGTTCTAATTGTTCTGTACAGTCATTTACATTCTTGTAAACGCCGCGCTGTGGTTGGTCAAAATGCACAGTGATCCGATTGGTCGAGCGAGCCGCACTGATTGGTACACTGCGGATCTCCCGCGATTGGTGGAAACTAATCACAGGAGATTCAAAGCGGTGCCATTGGTTGCGGCCACCGCGGCTTGGAAATAAAAAGCCGCTGTTTTCCCCCCAGAACCCGAGCCGTTCTCGGGACTAATAAAAGAGCTGAACCAAGTCACTGACTCCTGGTCTCCTTGCCGCGACGGACACAACACTAATCCTGCACTTCTGATTGGCCGATAATAGCGATATCGGATTGGTCCGTTCAGGAGAATCTGATTGGCTGTTAAAGAGCCACTCTCATTGGTTAAAAGGTTTAACACTCCATGTTTCTCATTGGTTACTAGATCAGCAGCCTGCCCTATAAAAGGCTGCTGCTGCCCTAGGGTTTTGCTCTGTTCAGAATGATTAATAAAGAGTTGAAGTTCACTGTTCACTGCCTTGTCTCCGTTCCTTGCGCCCATGCGCAGAACTTAACAGCTTTGATTGTATGATCATGACTGTCATCTTGCCTTTTTTTATCCTCCCTGCTCTTATGGGTTCACCAGACTCTTTCTCCTGTTGGTCAGTTTTAATCATTTCTTTCTTTCTTTCTTTCTTTCTTTCTTTCTTTCTTTCTTTCTTTCTTTCTTTCTTTCTTTCTTTCTTTCTTTCTTTCTTTCTTTCTTTCTTTCCTGCCTGCCTGCCTGCCTGCCTGCCTGCCTGCCTACCACAAATTCTGATTCATCAGGTCAAGATATTCCAGAAATCAAGATCAAAGTACAAGTTTAGATTTCAGTTTTTCTGAACAAATAAATTAAAGTAGGTGAACATTTTTTTTATTCTATCAGAATGGCTACCTAGAAAATAAAACTTCATACAATGTCTGTGCTTTACCAGTCACCTGCTCAGGGGAACTGGAACAGTTTGCTTTAGAAAACAATGCACCCAATTGCCATGCGAGTTTCTGCTTCAGTCCCCGCTGTGTCCAACTTCAGGGGAAAATTACCGGTGGGATATATGACCCCTCCCGGCCTTCAGAGTTGGAACTTTCTGCCTTGTGATGCTGTAAAAGTTAACACATGGGGAAAGAATGGCTACATAATAATTTAACTGCTGTGATTTTTGCCAGTTTTCAGGAACTGCTACAGGCACACAATATTAGTTCTGATGCAGCCTGTAAATGCTCAACCTGGGTATATGCTTTGTGTCAAGCTAATTTGTAGTGGATTCCACATTTTGTATGAGTTGTTATACAGGAAACTAAATCTGGAAGCTCAGCCGAAACACTGGTTTCCTAAGAATTACACACATCCCATATTGCAAACGTTGATATTTTGGCTCACCTAGTTTAGCTGTCTGCTAGTTCATGAAGATCTAATGATTTCAGCAGGATGGCTTATTGAATAAATCAGGTCATTCATACACACACTGTGCTAAAACCACATTGTAGCTCAGCATGCTATGTGGCTAGTCAGAGCAGCATTTAATGGCACATGTTTTGGATTTGGCTGACATTGAACTATAGATAGGCAAGCTTTGCCCCCCTCCCCAAAGGCAAACAACTGTAGTTTTATGAACTAGATGGGATTCATGATTAAGTTAAAATTTATCTAGCAAATGCTGCCTAACCTTTCTGACAGTTTTACTGGCAAAACTCTAGCTTTGTGGTAATGTGAGCTGAAGGCCTTTCAGTTGTGAACGACTTGAGTTCCAGTGCTGTGCAAGTGACTTGTGATAGAGCCATATCACATGAAATTAGAGCTGTCATGTGCAGGGGAAGCTCATATGTCCTCACATTTCCAATATAGAAGTCTGAAGCATAACTGCTCTAAAAGCAGCTATAAAAACAACTCTACCAAGCTTACATATCAGTGAGAAGTACATTATCTTTGACACCGAAATATCCTACACTGTATGATATTATTTCTAAGGCTTCATATATAATGATTGACTTTCATTATAGGCAATTAACCATTCAGTCGTTTCCTCAAATTGCACCAATTTTGCCAGATCTCGGCTTCAATAATGATCAACGTTGTCCATTTTCGATTTTCCTATAGAAATTCTAAGGAATGGTGGACTCCCATCTTACAGAGACTTAAAATAAATGACTGGCTACATTTAAACATAAAAGCAGCATCAGTTTCCTCGGGCCCATGCCCTGGGAGGGAAAAATCACAGCAGGCAATCAATTATCACAATTTGCCTTAGTCCAATAAGCTTGTCTGTATTATGCTACTGGTAAAAATAAGCTTTGCCTGCTTTGAGAACTGTCAATAAAAAGGAATGAGTGAACATTTTCCAAAACTGGGCCTCCCAGTTTTCAGCAATTTGGGTACAACTCAGCGTGTCTGGATGGGGAAAGAAACCTCCAGCACTGTTGGCTAAGCTCCCATAAAGAGAAATACTATTGTACATTGGAATTAGAAATATAGGTAAGGAGGTCTACCAGCTGTCCAAACCTACAGAAAATTATAGAAATCTTGTTTACTTAATTTTCTTGCTAAGAAAATCTTTACCAGCTAGTTTCTTCACTGTAAAGAGACAAGGAGATAAAAATCCAATTTTTACCTTGGAAAAAATTGGAACATATAATGATATTTTGAATAAGAAAGGGGAACTAATCAGGAATTACAAAATCAAGGGGTGGAATTAGCATGGTGGCTGTTGTGAATGCATAGAATGTAATAAAGTTATTTGGAGCTTAGAGTTAAGTGCAGGGTTCTGGCCCTGCACTTCTGATTGGCTGTCTCATGGCAGGATCGGATTGGCCCGTTCAGGGGAATCTGATTGGCCATTAACAGAGACTTCGTATTGGTTCAATGGAGCAAGTGCTCCTGAGTTCTTATTGGTTAAATAGTTATTGGGTTATCTATATAAGAGGGTCGTAGCTGCCCTGTTTTTCAGAGCTGTCACTATGTAAATAAAAGAGTTGAAGTTCACCGTTAACAGGCTCATCTCCATTCATTGTCGCCCATGCCTCAAACTTGACAGTGGCCACCCTTGCAAATACAATCAAGATATGAGAAAGATGCAAAGACATATAGTTTCTATAAAGAGTCAACAACACTTCATCGGATAGTACTAGCAACATTAGTAGCAAAATTAATAAAGGAAATATCCAGCTATTTATTAAGTCTTAAAATGGAAGATGAACAGGTGAAAGAAACAATGATAGCATGGGCAAAAAAACTTTGGAAAAACTATAGAATTAGATAAATGGGAAAAACTCTGGCATGGGAATTATAAATTGACAATGGCAACTACCTACAAGGAAAACTTGTATAAAATATTTTACAGGTGGCATTTGCTGCCAGCAAGGCTAGCAAAGATGTTTAAAGATATGTCCACCAAAGGTAGGAAATGCAATCAAATACCAGGTTCATACTATCATATGTGGTCGACATGCCCAAAGGCAAAAAAAAAATGGATGAAAATACATACACGGTTAGATAAAATGATAAAGCAACATACAGATTTAAAGCCAGAAATATTTTTGTTTGGCACAGTACCAGAAAAATATGATAAAGGGAACATATATTAATATTACATGTTTTGACAGCAGCAAGAATTGTATTTGCACAATACTGGAAAAATGAGGAAACTCCTACAGATATAATTAAAAATATTATATTGTGCAGAAATGGATAGGTTAACATTAAAGATAAAGGATAAAGAAGAGACAGAATATTTTTAATATGGAATTTGTTTTACCAATGGTTAGATAATGAGCTATAAATTAGAAGTTGGAAGAATATCACTTTACACAAGTAAATATTATTATTATCCCTATTATTAAGTATAACTAAATTGCCCCAGACAATACACTGTTTATTAATCACTATGTATGTTAAAGGAAAATGCATATTTTTTTTAAAAAAATCCAAGTTTTACATCTCAAGCAGCTGAAAGAGAATCTCTGTTTTATTTCTTTTTCTCAATTGAATGAAATGTCATTCAAAGAGCTATCCATTTTAAACCCACTAATTCTTAAAATCAAATTATTTTAGAAGAGCTTAAGCAAAAATTATGCTTCTATTTCTTAGAAAATTCAACAGAGGCAGCTGGAACATTGAATTAAAATGTCAAGACTTCCTTTTCTCCCCTGATTGTAAAAAGCAAAAGTAGGAAAAAAGGTGGAAGGCAGACTTTTGCTGATTGCTATTTTTTATGCTCTCTTATTGGTCAACTGGAGAGTGTCCTGGGCAATACATTAGTGATAGTATAAAACTGCTGCCAAGGATTAGAGGCTGGCAATTGTTTGGAAGTGTTGTCTATTTGTCATAAGCCATTTCCTTTCATTCATCTCACTGCCTCTTCTTTCTCTCATTTGTAGGAGGAAATCCAAGGGATCATTGAAAAACCCCTTTGTCATTTGGAATTATTCTTTGGTTCTGTTTTCAAATTTCTGTTTTTATCAAACCCTTGTGTTCTATCTCTCTATTGGACCATTATTGAAGAAAGTTGAGTGCAGATTGTCTTAAAAGTATGAGCTTCATATAATTTCCTGAGCCTTGTGATTGGCCAAGGCAAAGCAGAGCCTGGTGCTCATTGTCTTTACACCGCGTTGAGCGATTGACTACATGGCCTCTAAATCTTGTTCCAAATTGGTGATGAGTGGCATTTTGCATCATATCTGACAGCAGTAGGCCAGGAAAGTTGAGTAGAAAAGAAAATTAATTGTAGGCAGAGTTCTGCTCTTCCCCAGAGAGAAATAACTAGTGGGTTGCCTCTACTGCACCCTCAGCTAAGGCTGAGGCTTCATTGGCAAAACATAAAGACAAGAGGAAGGAGTTCCGCAAAGTGTTCAATGATGGGCTGTCAATAATGAAGAATATTCTTCTTTCTAACTACTACATTGATATTGAAGTTGGAGAACTTGGCTCCTTACTGTAAATTCCAGATAGTGTGGAGACCAGCCAGCCGATTTTATTCCTCTAGGCAGAACAACAAGAGAAATCTGGTAAAGAACATTGGGAAAAGATAAAACATAGGAAAATAAATTGGTAAGAAACTGTTATCCCCAAGGTATAGAATCAGGATGGTAGAATAGTCCAGCAAGACATTTGCTTATTGGATTTTGTTTCTCTTTGAGTAAAGAAAAGTACAATTGCCACGACAGATCAGTCAGGTCTCTGGACATAACAAGGTGAAAAGGGGGATTTCTTCAAGATCCTTTTGAGAATTTTAATAATAGACAATCACTATTACCATCTTTTTGCCCCTCCAATGATATCTGCAGAGAAATACCAAACTTCAACTAGCTTAATATTTATTTAGTATCTATGATTTTTGAAACTCAGTATATATTCCAAGTTGTTAAAGAAATTCAATTGAACAAAGATGCAGTCTTCCCCATCATCCCCCAAATTTAACAATATTTTGAAGGTTCCTAATAGTACAGTATCTTATGCAATCACAAAACATTTTTTTCTGTTTTTTTCTGTTATTTTTTAACATTTTTCTATGAAGTTTCTATAAAGTTTTTAAAGAACAGCATTCCTATATTTATGATCTATATCAAACAAAACCCTGAGGAGTGTATTTTCATTATAAAGAGCTTATTTGCAGAGTATGGTGGAAAATGTGATTATTCTGATTAACAAGGCACCCTCACTTTGATTTCTCAACATTTACATCAAACAGACAGACAGATCAAACAGACAGATAATCAGAGTTGGAAGGGACATTGTAGGTCATCTAGTCCAACCCCCACCCAAGCGGGAGACCCTACCCCATTTCTGACAAATGGCAGTCCAATCTCTTCTTGAAAGTCTCAAGTGATAGTGCTTCCACAACTTCCAAGGGCAAGCTGTTCCATTGGCTGATTGTTCTCACTGTCATAAAGTTTCTCCTTATTTCCAGGTTAAATCTCTCCTTGTTTAGTTTCCATCCATTATTCCTTGTCTGGCCTACAGGCGCTTTAGAAAATAGCTTGACCCTTTCCTCCCTGTGGCAGCCCCTTAAATATTGGAAGACTGCTATCATGTCTCCCCTGGTCCTTCTCTTTAGTAGACTAGCCAAGCCCAGTTCCTGCAACTGTTCGTTGTATGTTTTAGCCTCCAGTCCCCTAATCATCCTCGTTGCTCTTCTCTGTACTTTTTCTAGAGCCTCAACATCTTTTTTATAATGTGGTGAACAAAACTTGATGCAGTACTCTAGGTATGGTCTTACTAAGTTTTTATAGAGTGGTATTGGTACTTCCCTTGATCTTGATTGTATCCCTCTGTTAATACAACTTAGGATTGCATTAGCTTTTTTGGCAGCGGCTGCACACTGCTGGCTCATGTTTAGCTGGTTGTCCACTAAGACTCCAAGATTCCTCTCACAGTTACTGCTATTGAGCCTGGTTTCACCCAGTCTTTTGGTTTTTCTTGCCTAAGTGTAGGACTTTACTTTTCTCTACATTGAATTTCATTTTGTTAGATATGGCCCAGTGTTCTAGTCTGTCAAGATCCATCTGGATCTTGAGCCTATCTTCTTGGGTGTTAGCTATTCCTGCCAGCTTAGTATCATCTGCAAATTTGGTAAGTTCCCCTTCTATTCCCTCATCTAAGTCGTTAATGAAGATTTTGAAGAGTACTGCGCCTCAGACGGAACCTTGCGGCACCCCACTGCTTACTTCCCTCCATGTAGACTTAGACCCATTAAGGACTACTCATTGAGTATGGTTTGCCAGCCAGTTGCAAATCCATCTAGTGGTGGTGCTATCAATTCCACTTTTTTCTAGCTTACTTCTTCTTCTCTCGTGTCGCTACACTTTTCCCAGCCACTGTAGAACACAGGCTCTGGCACAGGCTCAAACCCCATGTTTGGTGACAGGTTGGTGTAGCGTGGTAGAAGGATTCGCAGGTAAACATGTACCTGACAGGGACCGCGACGTGAACGCTCCTTCTATGGCCCCTTCTAGCTTACTAAGAAGTAGGTTGTGGTCTATTTTGTCGAATGCCTTGCCGAAATCTAAATATATTATGTTCACAGTATTTTGCTGGTCTACTAATTTAGTCACTGTGTTGAAGAATGAAATAAGATTGGTTTGGCATGATCTGTTTTTAACAAACCCGTGCTGACTGCTAGTTATTACTTTACTTATTTCTATAGGTGTTGGCAGATCTGTTTTTTTATTATCTTTTCCAGTATCTTCCCTGGTATTGATGTTAGACTGATTGGTCTATAGTTTCCTGGGTCTGTTCTTTTCCTTTTTTGAAGATGGGAACCACATCAGCTCTTTTCTAGTCCTCTGGTAGTTCCCCAGTGCTCTAGGATTTTTGAAAGATATGGTGCAGTGGTTCTGAGATGACCTCTGCCAGCTCCTTTAAAACTCTGGGATGTAATCCATTAGGCTCTGGAGATTTGTTTTCATCAAGATCAGACAGGTGTTCTCTTACTATTTTTTTGCTTATTTTAACTTTTATTTCTGATCTGTCTTTTATAATTATGTTTTTGGTGGGTTGAGCATGCAGGTGATCTGTCTTTTCTGATCTGTCTTTTATAATTATGTTTTTGGTGGGTTGAGCATGCTGGTGACTTTGTGGGGCCCCGGGGCCCCATTTTGGCCATCAAAGTGCTCCAGGAGGCTGTCCAGGCCAAAAACAGGGTGTGGGGTGTGTGCATGCCCCCTGTGCCCCATTTTGGCCAGCAGGGTGCTGCAGGAGGCATCCATACTATCTCTTTCCCACCCCAATGGCCGGCCTGCAGAGGAGAACTACAACACTGACCCAGCCCTGGAAGAAATCCAGTTTGACATCCCTGTGGTAAGCAATCACATAGGATCAAACGAGCTTTTTGCTCTGTGTCATTGATGTTTTTTCATTCTTAATCATACAATGTAATGAGACGTTTGAAAATCAGTTTCATGTTGTAGTTAAGGCATCAGGCTAGAAACCTAGCCTGCTTTCAGCTCCAAGCCAGCTGGATGACCTTGGGCCAGTCACTATCTCTCAGCCGGAGATAAAAGACAAGATTCTGAAATCTTGCCAAGGAAACTGCAGGGTCCTGTCCAGGCAGTCACCAGAGGTCAATACTCCCCTTCCTCTCTCCTCTCCCCTCCCCTCCTACTCAAAGAAGGAGGGGAGGGGAGAGGAGAGAGGAAGGGGAGAGGGAGAGGGACAGGAGAAGAGAAGAGAAGAGAAGAGAAGAGAAGAGAAGAGAAGAGAAGAGAAGAGAAGAGAAGAGAAGAGAAGAGAAAGAAATCATTGCTGGATAAATAGAAATTAGCCTTCTTAGGAACTAGTACAGGGCTATCAAACTCCTGGCTCATGGGCCGGATGAGTTACACACTGGTCACGCCCACGCTGTTTAGCGAAGGGGCGGAAGTCCTGATATATTACAGGACACTGCTGTGATGACATGAATTTGACACCTCTAAACTAGTAGACCTTTTAGTACTCAGCTGTGTGTTTAAGGTGATCAGAATGTGTAGGCTTCTATCTTCCATCTACCCAAAACTCTTATTACCCATTGTTTAGATTATCTCTAGCTTTTCCTTCCAAAGATAGAAGAAAAAGTATACAAGCAATATTCTATTCAGTTGCTTAGATTAGAAGATACAATCTTCTCCTTGTTTAAGGCAAGGATGGAGCAGCTGTTTGATGGCCAAACCATGTAACATTTGGGGGAGCTTAAGATCACAGAGTGGATAGGACAATCTCATACACATCGGTGGGACTAAAGTTTGAAACAGTTTGGGAGAGCTATTTTAGTAGGGCTTCCAGATCTGAGTTGTAAAAATCTAAACAATCGTTAGATGGCTGCAACATACTAGAACGATCCGTATCTTTTTTCTGCCATCCTGTGGTTATCTGTGGATTTGCAGCCAATATATGGTACCCTGATTTTGAGATGTATACTCCTGTTCAGTGTTCATGTATTCTGTCTCATCTCCTTGCCCAGGTTTTTCCCATATACACTTACAAGAGGGGCCCTAGCTGCATCAGCCTGGAGTAGCCAGTAGGAGTTAGGCAGATCTCCGTCTCTGGCTACATCATCAACCATGTTGTTGTGCTAAATCATATTCATGGGAAAATTGTATTAGAAGAAGAGGGAAAACACTACCTTAGCACCAAAAGAGCTAAAGAAAACATAAAGCTCCCTCAGCTGTGGAGTGAGGATAATTTGAAGACAACGTAATGAGAACATACCATAAAACAGCAGTACCCAGAGCATTGCTCATGCCAATTGGGGTATGTTTGTGTACGCTAGGCATGAGGTCTAAAATGCTTGGTGCGTAGTTAGCTCCTCTAACAGGCCAAGTACTCAAGAGGCCAAAAGTTCAGTCTGTACTTCAAGCATGATTTTTCTTCCTTACTTTTCTGTATTTTACAATGCAGTTTTCTGCAGGGACCTTAATAACAGCATATGAAATAAATAAAAAAAGCAAAGCTTATTGCTTTTAAATCTAGAGAGGAAAATAGATGGAAACATTAAACATAATAAACTTGCCTGTATCTTAGCAACTGTACAGAGAATATCTCCCTGGTTTCTTACAGTTTGATGGTTATCAGTAGTTCATGCAAACAGACATCTCCATTTTAAAATTGAAAAGAATTTCTCACTGCTTTTATAGGCTACCACTGAGTTTTGCACTGTGGTGTTCTCTAGATAATTTCCCCGCTCCACTTATAGACTCTTTATATTGATTAAATCCCTCCTGAATACACCATGCTAATAGCTCTAGGTTCCTATGCATCCCATGAAAATATCGGAGAAATCAATTTTCAGCTCAGAAAGGCATATCCATTAGCATCTTCAGAATGGACAAAAAGATCAATAGTAACAATCCTAGGTTTCATTTTCATACAAACCAGTACTCCATTGGTTTCAAGGCTTTTTCAAGCATAAATTCAGAGGTACAAAATACAGAACATTACAAGCAGTAAAACTGATCTCTTTATTTCTGGACATAGTTCATGACAATCAAGCCCTCAAACTTTCCCAAACTTCAAATGAGATTAAATGATACAGAGTGTAGATTAGTTTTTGAATATTTACAGAATGGAAGCAAGATTAAAACTGATGAGCTGAAATTCTCAGATGACAAAGATTCAACCTTATCCAAAGCATTATTAAGACATTCTCCTGATAAAGCATGGGAAAATCTGTTAAATTTAGGATGAGCTTTTATAAGAATATAACATTAAAGAACATTGCTAACAGAATGGAAACAGAATGCTAACAGAAGGAAAGGTGCTTTCCTTTTATGAAGATCTGAATGACACTCCCCAGAGCTTTTTTGAAAAGCAAACTGACCCTGTTAATTCTAAGATTAAAGAGAAGTTGCAGTACATTGGATTACTGTTACCATCAATAATATTTTGATCTAGTATTGTTATTTGATTATTTTGGGATGCCTAATACAATTATAATTCTTGCAGACTCTCTGGGCGTTCTTCCAAAGTTCTAGGAAAGCAAGCAGCAGAAAAACTGACTCCTAACTCTTGCATCTTTGTTTGATCAATAGAAAAGACACAAGAATAGCAACATAGTAGAATTTGTTTTCAGAATTTATAAGATTCAGCCACTATTGTCAATCTTCAATACACTAGAAAGGATATTGCTTAGAGAAGCTGCTCAAATGCAGTGTTGGCTTTGTGTCCTTCAAGGTTACAAAATAAGTAGATTTCAAAAGGACACAATGTTGCCTTTCTGGATGGAATGTCTAATTTATTTGCAGAAGGCAAATTAATTATAATCCATATTGGATGGGGATTCCTTCAGCACATTTCTATCAAGTCTATCTGTTACAAATGAGATAATTCAAAGGGAAACTAATATGACCCAACTATGTTTCAAATTTACACACATCCCACCCAAAAAATCTGTTTATGGAATTTTATCAGAACCATGATGACAGGTGCTAGAAGTTGTATTAAGTGGGGAATGAGAATTGCCATACTGTTGCAGCTGAATGCAAAATATATGTTAAGAATTCTTAATAATAAAGATGAAGGCACTAATTTTCATCTTGACATTTAGATAAACTGACATACATTTAACACTGATTGGGCCACATACAAAAACAACTTAACAAAGTAATTTGTCTTTAGTTTTAGTTTCAGAAAATCATAGTTATAATTATGTTTCTTGAATCAAAACCTTTTAATGTAATTTCTCCACAGTATTAGACTGAACAATAGAATAGAATAGAATAGAATAGAAGAGAAGAGAAGAGAAGAGAAGAGAAGAGAAGAGAAGAGAAGAGAAGAGAAGAGAAGAGAAGAGAAGAGAAGAGAAGAGAAGAGAAGAGAAGAGAAGAGAAGAGAAGAGAAGAGAATTCTTTATTGGCCAAGTGTGATTGGATACACAAGGATTTGTCTGGGTACAAATGCTCTCTGTATACATAAAAGAAAAGATACATTCGTCAAGAGTCAAGAATCATAAGGTACAACACTTAGTGATAGTCATAGGGTACAATAAGCAATCAAATCATACTAGGAAACAGTCAATATAAATCATAAGGATGCAAACAACAAAGTTACAGTCTGAGTTAGATTGAATACATCACAATATTGTATTTTCAAGTCAAACATGGTATTTCATGACTGAAGGTATTAAAATAAGCCTCAATATTACTGATATAAAACTTGAAAACTTTAAAACAAGTGAGAAGTTTTCAAGCAATTAAACAATCCCCTTCTTGTGCCTTGGAAGGGCATGTTTCATCAAGATCTCAGTCTTGCCAAAGATACTTTATACTCTACAGATGATTCCCTTCTTTGGTAAGGATGTGAACTAGTTTTTATTGAAGTAAGGAGGATTTTTGAAATTTCAAAGTGTTTTCAGCTAAAAAAATGATCAACACACAAGTCTCCTGTTTTAAATACATATAAATCTCTGTTATCAACTACCTGGCCTTTCTTCAATCAATTTCAGTAGAGATAAGTGTCATTTTCCAAGCAATTAATTTACTACAGAATGTTTTTTGTCACTGAAGATTTGAGGTCCCAGAAAAATAGTTGCTTACCAAGGAAAAGGAAAAGGAATCCCTGTGCGTTTTACTCTGCTAATCTTTGCCAACTATGGGGGGTGGGGTGCTCATCTCCTTTTCGAGGCCATTGACCCAGCTCTGTCTAAAGATATTTCTGCATTCACATGGCCACTGTGATGTCACAGAATGTTGTTACCTTCCTACTGAAGTGGCACCTATTTATTTACTCACATTTGTGTGCTTTAGAACTGCTAGGTTGGTAAGACCTAGGGTGAGGACAGCAGCTCACCCCATCATGTGGCTCTTGGGTCTCGAACCTAAGCTGCCAGCTGACAAGCCCACCATCTTAACCACTGACTCACTATACTTGGAGTCACTGGATTTATTTACAGGAAAAAAATAAAATTGTAACTATTTTCTGAAAGTCTTCTAGGCTGTTTACCTAATAACAATAGGTAAATCGAGATCGTTTCCTCTACAACTAGAATATCTATGTTTGATAAGATTTCCATTTTCACACATTTTTCCTTCCACTTTTGTTACCTCTGCCATTCCTGTATCATTCTGCAGGGACCCCAAATCTCCATAAAATGTTTCTACACACATCAGTGGAAGAGAGCTTACAAAGTAAAGAAGGAAATCACAAAATGTGTTTTCTTTCTTTGTTCATCCATTGTGAGCAGAATGTCACTGGGAACAACATCTAGATCCAAATGAATATCTCTCAGCCAGAGCCACCTCACAGGGTTCTTCATAGAGGGAAAATAGAAGGAGGAAAGAGTACTATGTATGTATAAGGTAAAGGTTCCCCTCACACATATGTGCAAATCATTTCTGGCTCTAGGGGACGGTGCTCATCTCTGTTACAAAACCAAAGAGCCAGCATTGTCCAAAGACATCTCTGTGGTCATGTGGCTGGCATGACTAAATGCTGAAGGCACACGGAACGCTGTTACCTTCCCACCAAAGCGGTCCCTATTTTTCTACTTGCATTTTCCCACCTGAAAACCATCATGGATCCACTGTTAGATCCCATGCAGTTTGCATACCGAGCAAATAGATCGACAGATGATGCTGTTAACATGGCTCTGCACTACATCCTACAACACCTTGAATCTCCAAATACCTACGCAAGGGTCTTCTTTGTAGACTTCAGTTCAGCATTCAATACCATCATTCCAGACATTCTTCTAAGTAAATTAAACCAACTAGCAGTACCTGAACACACTTGTAAGTGGATCATAAGCTTCCTAACAGACAGAAAGCAGCAGATGATGCTAGGCGGAATCACATCCGATACCTGTACAATCAGCACAGGGACCCTCCAAGGCTTCTCCACTTCTCTTCTCCCTATATACCAATGACTGCATCTCAAATGATTCATCTGTTAAAATACTGAAGTTTGCTGATGACACAACAGTGATTGGTCTCATTCAAGACAATGATGAATCTGCATACAGACAGGAGGTTATATAACTTGCCTCGTGGTGTAACCAGAACAATCTGGAACTGAACACACTCAAAACCATAGAAATGGTGGTAGACTTTAGAAGAAACCTTCCTATACTACCACCTCTTACAATACTAGACAACACAGTATCAACAGTAGAGACCTTCAAATTTCTAGGTTCTACTATATCACATGACCTAAAATGGACACCTGACATCAAAAACGTCATCAAAAAAGCACAACAAAGAATGTTCTTTCTGCGCCAACTCAGAAAGCTCAAACTGCCCAAGGAGCTGCTGATACAGTTCTACAGAGGAATTATTGAGTCTATCATCTGCACCTCTACAACTGGTTTGGTTCTGCAACCCAACAGGACAGACACAGACTTCAGAGGATAATTAGGACTGCAGAAAAAACAGTTACTACCTACCTGCCTTCAATTGAGGACCTGTATATTGCACGAGTCAAAAAGAGAGCTGTGAAAATATTTACAGACCCCTCACATCCCGGACATAAACTGTTTCAACTCCTTCCTTCAAAACGATGCTATAGAGCACTGCACACCAGAACAACTAGACACAAGATCAGTTTTTCCCAAAAGCCATCACTCTGCTAAAGAAATAATTCCCTCAACACTGTTCAACTATTTACAGAGTGTACACTACTATAATTGTTAATCTTCTTACCACTCCTTTTCACCCATCCCCTCCCACTTGACTGTTTCCTACTATGATTTGATTGTTGATTGTACCCTATGACTATCATTAAGTGTTGTACGTTATGATTCTTGATTCTTAACAAATGTACCTTTTCTTTATGTATCCTGAGAGTATTTACACCAAGACGAATTCTGTTAAGTTCTGCGCATGGGCGCAAGGAACGGAGACAAGACGGTGAAAAGTGAACTTCCACTCTTTATTAATCATTGCGAACAGAGCAAAAACCTAGAGCAGCAGCAGCCCTTTTATAGGCAAGCTGCTGATCTAGTAACCAATAAGAAATGTGGAGTGTTAACCCCCTTAACCAATGAGAGTGGTTCGTTAACAGCCAATCAGATTCTCCTGAACGGACCAATCCGATATTGCTATTTATCGGCCAATCAGAAGTGCAGGACTAGAACCCTGCTATTTTCTAAAGGTTTTGATAAACTTTATTTAAGTGTTTTATTAGTTCATAACACCCCTTCCCCCCAGGTTCCATTTGGGGGAGGTGCGGTGACGTAATCTCTGAGGTAGGAAGGTTGTTTTGACTGTCTATTGGATTTACGCTGTCCCATCGGTTCTTGTCTGTAACCCTGTTTTGGCGGGACGTTTTCGGGCAAGTCGGGTGACGGTGGTTCCTCATTGGAAGACTCGGTGCCGCTAATGTTCTCGTCGTTGTCCTCTGGCCCTTGCGGGCTTGCCTCTGTTGGGGTGTTCCTCTATGGCGAGGCCACACCCTTCCTTGATCCTTCTTCACTTTTTACGCCCGATGGCTGACTTCTTTCATTCCTGCTTTCCACCATCTCCAATTCGGTTTCTTCGACATCCCCTCCCCCTCAGTTTGGGAGTTACCGGAGTCGCGGAAACTAGGTTGTAGCCTCAAGCGAAGCTGATCTCTATGACGTTTACATATTTTTCCGTCGCAGGTTTTCACTCGGTACAACCTGGGTCCGGTGGCTTGAATTACAGTTGCCTCGATCCACAATGGTTCACCAGAAATGTTTCTGGCGAAAACTAAGTCGTCTATCTTGAACTCGCGGCATTTTCTGCTAGATCCACAGGGTTTCTCTGGCTCATAAAAGATGGGTGAAGCCGGTAGAGGTGGGAGTGGAGTTTGCGTCCCATCAATAGTTCAGCTGGAGTCTTGTTGGTGATGCTGTGCGGAGTGATGTGTTGGAGAAGGAGTATTCTGTTTATCTTATCTTCAATGTCCCCACAGTCCATTTTGTGGAGGGTTTTTTTAACAAACTGTATCATGCACTCAGCTCTTCTGTTAGCCACAGGGTGCGCTGGCGAAGTTAGCGCATGGCAAATACTGCAGTCCGCTAAGTATTGTTCAAAAGGGAGAGCGGTAAACTGGGGTCCGTTGTTGGATACCAGAACGTCTGGCAGTCCATGCGTTGCGAATAATCTATTCAACTTCTGAATGACGGACTCAGTTGTGCTACTCTTCATTTCATGGATCTCGAGCCAGTTTGAATAGGCATCCACTGTTAATAGGAACGTATGTCCCTTTGTAGGTCCCGCAAAGTCAATATGGATATGGGACCATGGTCCCCGAGGTGTTTCCCATTCTGTTGGAGTTGCTTTCGGTGGGGCATTGCGAACTTCCTGGCACTTATAACAAGTTTTTACCCAGGCTTCGATCTGTTTGTCAATGCCCGGCCACCACGCGTAGCTTCGTGCGAGCGCTTTCATACGCACAATGCCGGGGTGGCCGTCATGCAGTATCTTTAATACAGCTCGTTGTAACCGCTCTGGGACGACGATGGATGCAGCCTTTTTGTGAAAAAAGTTCTGTTTGCCGGTTCTTGAAGGGGATGAAGTCGTCAGGGGTTTGATCTACTGGCCATCCCCATTCGACCCAGCTAAGAACTCATGTTAAGATGGGATCGCGTTTTGTTTCGATCGCGATATCTCTAGCTGTTAGCGGCGGTGAATGTAGCGTTTCAATCTGGAGCGTTGTAAGGGTTGGAGTTGGGTCGTCGACGGTTTCCGGAAGTGGTGCACGGCTCAACGCGTCAGCGTGGGGAATGGCTTTCCCCGGGCAGTGTTGCAGCTTATAATTGTATGCAGCCAAAAACTCCAACCAGCGAGTCATTCTAGGTGATAATATATAGGGAGTTGGCTTGTCTCCCGCTATAATCCCCAGCAAAGGTTTGTGGTCGGTAACAATAATAAAAACTCGTCCATATACAGATTCATGAAACCCTTTTACAGCAGATACAACAGCAAGAGCCTCTTTATCGATTTGACTATAGTTACGTTCAGCCTTTGATAAAGTCCTTGAAAAATAGGCAATAGGGGCTTCACTACCGTTTGGTAACACATGGCTCAAAATGGCTCCTACTCCAAACGGCGATGCGTCACATGTGATTGTTAAACGCAAGGTCTTATTATACTGCATCAAAACAGCATTTCAAGTTAATAGGTTTTTCACTTGTTGGAACGCGTGCTCCTCTCGGTGCCCCCAAACCCAGGTTGCTTTTTTGTCGAGGAGCCAATGTAGGGGCTCGGCTACGGTTGTTTTGTGGGGCAGGAAGATGTTGTAAAAATTAATAAGCCCCAGGAAAGCTTGGAGATCAGTCTTATTTCTGGGTATTGGGGCATTCTTGATTGCTCTTAGCTTGCTATTGGTGGGGTGAATGCCTTGTTTATCGTTTAGGTACCCGAGGAACTCTACTTTATCTGGACACAGTTGACATTTATTTTTTTTTAACTTTAAGGCCAGAGTCTTTAAATTTCTGGAGAACCAGTCTAAGATGTTCCTTTAGCATTTCTCTATTCGGGGCAGCAATTAAAACGTCATCAAAGTACGGTACAACCCCTTTTATTCCCTGTAATAGTCTCTCCATCAAGCTCTGAAAAATCCCTGGGGCCACGCTAACTCCGAATTGGAGTCGGTTGCACTTAAAAGCGCCTCGGTGCGAAACAATCGTTTGTGCCTCTGCTGTTTTTTTATCTACAGGCAGTTGTTGGTACGCCTGTGCTAAATCCAATTTAGCGAAGACTTTTCCGCCCCCCAGGGAATGGAGAAGGTGTTGTACCACTGGCACCGGGTAAGCGTTCTGTTGAAGGGCATGATTCAGGGTGGCACAATAGTCCCCACAAATCCTTAACGATCCATCCAGTTTGATGGGTGTTACGATTGGGGTTTCCCAAGAAGCATGGTCGGTTGGTTCTAAAACACCCTGGGCTATTAATTTATCAAGCTGCTCGTCAATCTTTGGTTTAAGGGCAAAAGGGACTCGACGAGGCGTAAGGCAGATGGGGGCTACTTCAGGGTTAAGGTTAAATGATATCAGGGTCCCCTTATACTCGCCTAGTTTGTCTATAAAGACATCCTGGAATTCCTGGACGAGGGCCTCCTCCCAGGAGCGAACCATTGAAGGCCTAACAAGCAAAGCCAATCATGGTCAACGACGGTCAATGGTAAGGATGCAGTACGATTTTTGAATGAGACGTGGACTAGGCTGGATCCAACGACCGGAATTCGGTTTCCCTGATAGTCCTTGAGAATGATTCTTTGGATTCTGAGGTCTTGCCGCCGGACGGCAGGGATTAATTGTTTAAGGGTCTTCCAGGAAACCATCGAGAGGGACGATCCTGAATCGACTTCCATCACGCAGGGCTTTCCATCACACAAGGTTTTCGATGGCAACCTTCACTCGAATCTTCTTTGCATCTAATGATGAGGCGTGACCAATTGTGATGGTTTGGTGTGCCTCTCCTCGTTTTGTTGAATGGGCTAGTGGTTTATTTCTGTAGGAGTGGTTGTTCCATTGGTGGCTCGAATGTTCCCAATTCACAGGACGACTTCCTGTGGTTTGGCGGTAGTTGGTCCTCCTCTGAAATGGGCTGGATCCTGGTTTGCTTCTACAGACCTTTCTGATGTGGCCTCTCTTCCCATAAATATGGCAGAGCGCGTCGAGGAATTTGCAGTCTGATCGTGGGTGGTTTGCCCCACAACCAGCGCATTGATACTGCAGTCTCTGGTTACGCTGGTGGTGTTGGTCTCGTTCAGACCGGAGCCAGTTCACCTCTTCCTCATCACTTTCTGATGACAATTCAAGGTCCTCGTGGTGGGTTGCTGTTGCATGTCCCTCAAGGCGAGGTGAGGTTTCACCGGCGAGTTGGCGGAGCGGGGCATTCGTGCGGTGCATTCGGGCAGCCAACTTCCTGGTTGCTTCTGCTGCAGTAGCGTCAGCGATGGTATCTGCAAGGCTGATGTCACCTTTCGCCATCAGCTTACTTTGCACGTGTGGCGCATCTAGTCCCAGAATTATTCGGTCTCTTAGAGCTTCTTCGAGGTCAGCGAACCCGCAGAGGCCTCCCAGGTTCCGGAGATCCGCTATGAAATCTGCAACGCTTTCTCTTTTCCGCTGGTCTCTCTGGTATAATTCATGTCTTCGGACAAGCGTTGGTATGGTAGGTGCATAGTGGGCCCGTAGGAGGGGCTCAAGGACATCCCAGTCCATGGATTTCACCTCAGCCGGTTTCGCCAGTGCCTTAGCCATCTTAAAAACGGCAGGTCCACAGTGAGTTAGGAATACCGCTCGCTTTTTCCCAGTAGTGGAATCCTTCAAGTTGTTGGTCTCCAGAAGCATCTGGAACCAGCCCATGTATGAGTCCCAGTCTTCTTGTGCCGGGTCGAATGGAGCGGGTTGTATGGTGTTGCCGGTCATGGTTTCCGCCGTTGATGCACCTTCAGCCACGTGCTCTGTTTAGTGCTCTGTAATGTTCAGTCAGCTCTGACGTCTCCACATCCCATCCTCATCACCAGTGTTAAGTTCTGTGCATGGGCGCAAGGAACGGAGACGAGACGGTGAAAAGTGAACTTCCACTCTTTATTAATCATTGCGAACAGAGCAAAACCCTAGGGCAGCAGCAGCCCTTTTTGTAGGCAAGCTGCTGATCTAGTAACCAATAAGAAACGTGGAGTGTTAACCCCCTTAACCAATGAGAATGGCTCGTTAACAGCCAATCAGATTCTCCTGAACGGACCAATCTGATATCGCTATTTATTGGCCAATCAGAAGTGCAGGACTAGAACCCTGCTATTTTCTAAAGGTTTTGATAAATTTTATTTAAGTGTTTTATTAGTTCATAACTGTTAAGTTTGAAGCATGGGTGAGAAAGAATGGAGACGAGCCGGTGAAACGGTGAACTTCAACTCTTTATTTACATGGTGTGACAGCTCAAACTGGATGGCTGCGATAGCCTTCCTTATATAGGCAACCCAATAACTATTTAACCAANTCACTGCACGTTTTGCATTTGGCTGCAATCTCGCTGAGGTAGATCGTTGTTTGGTGAAGCGGTTACCTCTGGTTCAGAGTTTGCGTTTCCATTGTCACCAATAACTTCGGCAACTCCCTGAGGTGTACTTACTCCCATCCCTGGTTCCAGTTCCCGTGTCTCTATTCCGCTATCGTTCCCTTCGAATGGGTTTTCCTCTAGTTGAAATTCGTCTTCTTCTGTATCTCCCACCACCCCCTCAGTTTGGTCATAAGGGAGTTCAGAAGTGCCTGACCGGAGCTGTGATCGTAATTGATCGATATGGCACTTCCATAGTCTATTGTCAGAGCACTGTACAAGGTAGGATCTTGGGCCGGTTACTCGGATTACTGTCGCTTCTACCCACAGAGGATCGCCTGATAGGTTTTTAGCGTACACCAAATTGCCTACCTGGAAGGTACGGCAACGGCCGCTGGATCCGAGTGGTTTTTCCGGGTCATAAGCTGGGTGTAACCGGTCGAGGTGGGAGCGGAGCTTCCATCCCATAAGCAGTTTGGTGGGAGTTTTGTTGGTGACGCTGTGAGGTGTGATGTGCTATAGAAAAAGGATTCGGTTGATTTTTTTCATCGATGTTGTCGTATTCTAATTTCTGCAAAGTTTTCTCAACAAATTGGACCATGCGCTCAGCTCTGCCATTGGTCGCCGGGTGCACAGGTGAAGTGAGCGCATGTCGGATACAAAGTGGGAAGTCATCTGGTATCTGGTCCAATGGCCATCCGTGTTCCACCCAACTTAGGACTCGTGCTAAGGTGGGGTCACGTCTTGTTTCTCTCGTGATATCTCGGGCGGTTAATGGCGGTGTGTGGAGTGTCTCGATGTGTAACGTGGTTACGGTTGGCATGGGGTCGTCGAGAGTCTCTGGAAGCGGTGCTCGGCTCAATGCATCGGCTTGGGGAATGGCTTTCCCCGGGCGGTATTGCAGCCAATAATTATAAGCAGCCAAGAATTCTGACCAGCGAGTCATCCTGGGGGATAATATGTAGGGAGTCGGTTTATCTCCGGCTATTATCCCCAGCAATGGTTTGTGGTCAGTCACAATAGTAAATGCCCAGCCATATACGTATTCATGAAATCTTTTAATGGCAGACACAATTGCAAGGGCTTCTTTATTGATTTGGCTGAAATTTCGCTCGGTTTTTGAAAGCGTCTTTGAAAAATATGCAACAGGGGCTTCACTACCATTAGGCAGTACATGGCTCAAAATGGCGCCCACTCCAAAAGGCGAAGCATCGCATGTGATGTTTAACAGCAAAGTCTCATTGTACTGCATGAGTACAGCGTCAGAAGTCATTAGTTTTTTTACATTACGGAACGCCAGTTCTTCTCTATGACCCATACCCAAATTGCCTTTTTGTCCAATAAACGATGTAAAGGTTCAGCGACAGTTGCTTTGTGCGGTAGAAATACGTTATAAAAGTTGATAAGGCCTAGGAACGCCTGGAGATCGGCCTTGTTCTGAGGTCTGGGAGCATTTTTTTATTGCTCTTAATTTACTGTCGGGAGGGTGAATACCCTGACTGTCAATTAAATACCCTAAAAATTCGACACGATCTGTACACACTTTACACTTATTCTTTTTTACTTTTAGACCGGCGTCTTGGAATTTCTGTAGAACTAATTTTAAACGATCCCGTAAGATTTTCATGGTAGGTGCAGCAATTAATACATCATCAAAGTAGGGGACCACGCCTTTAATCCCTTGTAGTAGCCTCTCCATAAGGCTCTGAAAGATCCCTGGGGCTACACTGACTCCGAACTGGAGTCAGGTGCATTTAAAGGCACCTCGGTGTGTCACAATCGTCTGTGCCTGTGCTGTCTTTTCATCAACAGGTAGTTGCTGATATGCCTGAGCTAAGTCTAGTTCAGCGAAGACTTTTCTGCCCCCCAGGGAATGGAGGAGGTGCTGCACCACCGGCACCGGACATGCGTTTTGCTGCAGGCCGTGGTTCAGAGTGGCCCAGTAGTCCCCACAAATTCTAATCGAACCATCTGGCTTAATTGGTGTTACGATTGGGGTCTCCCAGGGAGAGTGATCGGTTGGCTCTAGCACCCCTTGAGCTATTAACTTATCGAGCTGTTCGTCGATTTTCGGCTTTAAGGCGAACGGAACTCGACGGAGCTTAAGGCGGATGGGAGCTATTTTTGGATTAAGGCTGAACGATATCGGGGTCCCCTTGTACTCACCTAGTTTTTTCGCGAAGACGTCCCTGAATTCATGGACAAGGTCCTCCTCCCAGTCACTGCCGCTGATTCAGTTAATGCCTGCCACTTCAATGCCAAGTGGTGCAAACCATTGGAGGCCTAGTAGGCAAGGCCGATCTTTGTCGATCACAGTCAGAGGTAGGTACGCCGTGTGGTTCTTGAATGAGACCCGGACTCGGCTGGATCCAATGACTGGAATCCGATTCCCTTGATAGTCTTTAAGGATAAGTCTTTGGAAACGGAGGTCTTGGCACCAGAGAGTAGGGATGAGTTGTTTGAGGGTCCTCCAGGAAACCATCGAGAGAGACGATCCCGAGTCGACTTCCATTTGGCAAGGCTGATTTTCAATGGCCACTGTAATTTGGATTTTCTCGGTGAGCCTCTTCTCACTTCATAGGGCGATTCAAGTTTCGGTTTCTGTAGGAGTGGTTTACTGGTTCTCGCCTTACAGAATGGTTTCCTGTCGATTGGCGATAGTTAGCCCCCTTCGAGGCCAGACTGGGTCCCTGTAAGCTTTGGCAGACCCGTCCAATGTGGCCTCTCTTTCCACACTCATGGCAGAGTGCGTCGCGGAATTTGCATTTGGACCTGGAATGGTTGGCCCCGCAGCCAGCGCAGGGGTGTAGGGACTTCGGGTAGTGGTCCCGATTGGACCGTAGTCGATGGACCTCTTCTTCATCGCTGTCTGATGACGAAGAGAGGTCCTCGTGGTGGGTCGTCAAAAGCTGTCCTTCTAACTTGGGTGAAATGTCGCCTGTCGGTTGGTGTGCCGGAGCGCGGTTGCGGCGCAGTTGGGCAGCCGACTTCCTGGTTGCTTCTGCTGCAGTAGCATCAGCGATGGCATCAGCAAGGCTGATGTCACCTTTCGCCATCAGCTTGCTTTGCATGCCTGGTGCATCTAATCCCAGGACTATTCTATCTTTCAATGCCTCTTCCAGGTTGGCGAACCCGCAGAGGCCTTCCAGGTTGTGGAGGTCTGCGATGAAATCAGCGACGCTTTCTCCTTTTCGCTGGTTTCTTTGGTAGAACTCGTGCTGTCTTACGAGCGTGGGCACGGTTGGTGCGTAATGAGCTCTTAGTAGGGGTTCGAGGATGGCCCAGTCCATAGCCTTCACTTCAGCTGGCTTGGGTAGTGCTTTAGCCATCTTAAATATGGTTGGTCCGCAATACGTTAGGAATACCGCCCATTTCTTCCTGGTTGAGGCATCCTTCAAATTGTTAGTTTCCAAAAACATTTGGAAACGATCCATGTAGGACTCCCAGTCCTCTTGCGCTGGGTTGAACGGAGCGGGTGGTATAACGCCGCTGGACATGGTTCCGGCGTTGTGCATCGTCAGTCACGTGCTCGGCTTCTTCTTCTTTGTTTCAGTCAGCTCTTCCGTCTCCACATCCCACCTTCGTCGCCAGTGTTAAGTTTGAAGCATGGGCGATAACGAATGGAAACAAGCCGGTGAAACGGTGAACTTCAACTCTTTATTTACATGGTGTGACAGCTCGAACTGGACGGCTGCGATAGCCTTCCTTATGTAGGCAACCCAATAACTATTTAACCAATAACAACCCAGGAGCGCTAGCTCCTTTAACCAATACGAATGCTCCATTAATGGCCAATCAGATTCCCCTGAACGGGCCAATCAGATCCTGCCATTAACAGCCAATC
>BHEV01027921.1:0-15005 GCA_004319985.1 Emydocephalus ijimae
TCGATGACCACAGTAATTTGGATTTTCTTGGCGTCTAAGGCAGAGGCGTGACTGATAGTGATAGTATGGTGAGCCTCTTCTTGCTTCGTGGGGCTATTTAAAACTCGGTTTCTGTAGGAGTGGTTTACTGGTTCTCGCCTTACAGGACAGTTTCCTGTCGATTGGCGATAGTTGGCCCCCTTCGAGGCCAGGCTGGTTCCCTGTGAGCTTTGACAGACCCGTCCGATGTGGCCTTTCTTTCCACACTCATGGCAGAGTGCGTTGCGGAATTCGCATTCAGACCTGGAATGGTTGGCCCCGCAACCAGTGCAGGGACTTAAGGACTTCAGGTAGTGGTCCCGATTGGACTGTAGTCGATGGACCTCTTCTTCGTCGCTGTCTGACGACGAAGAGAGGTCCTCATGGTGGGTCGTCAAAAGCTTTCCTTCTGAGTAGGGTGAAATATCGCCTGTCGGTTGGTGTGCCGGAGTGCGGTTGCGGCACAGTTGGGCAGCCAACTTCCTGGTTGCTTCTGCTGCAGTAGCATCAGCGATGGCATCAGCAAGGCTTATGTCGCCTTTCGCCATCAGCTTGCTCTGCATGCCTGGTGCATCTAATCCCAGGACTATTCTATCTCTCAACGCCTCTTCCAGGTCGGCGAACCCGCAGAGGCCTCCCAGGTTGCGGAGGTCTGCGATGAAATCAGTGACGCTTTCTCCTTTTCGCTGGTTTCTTTGGTAGAACTCATGCCGTCTTACGAGCATGGACACGGTTGGTGCTTAATGAGCTCTTAGTAGGGGTTCAAGGACGTCCCAGTCCATAGCCTTCACTTCAGCTGGTTTGGCTAGTGCTTTAGCCATCTTAAATACGGTTGGTCCGCAATGCGTTAGGAATACCGCCCGTTTCTTCCCGGTTGAGGCATCCTTCAAATTGTTAGTTTCCAAAAACATTTGGAAATGATCCATGTAGGACTCCCAGTCCTCTTGCACTGGGTCGAACGGAGTGGGTGGTATGACTCCACTGGACATGGTTCCGGCGTCGTGTGTCGTCAGTCACGTGCTCAGCTTCTTCTTCTTTGTTCAGTCAGCTCTGCCATCTCCAAATCCCACCTTCGTCGCCAGTGTTAAGTTTGAAGCATGGGCGAGAAAGAATGGAGACGAGCCGGTGAAATGGTGAACTTCAACTCTTTTATTTACATGGTGACAGCTCAAACAAGGGCAGCTAAGGCCCTCTTTATATAGGCAACCCAATAACTATTTAATCAATAATAACCCAGGAGCGCTAGCTCCATTAACCAATACGAAGGCTCCATTAATGGCCAATCAGATTCCCCTGAACGGGCCAATCCGATCCTGCCATTGAACAGCCAATCAGAAGTGCAGGGCCAGAACCCTGCACTTGACTCCAAGCTCAAGATAACTTTATTAAACGTTATGCATTCACAACAGATTCTACCATTTCGGACCGGTTCGGGAAAACTGGATGTTAAAGTTACAGCTGGTTTGCCAAACTGGTATTTCAACCAACCAGCTGGCCCTGCCCCTCACACCCCATCCCACCCAGGAATCTCCATGCGGCCCATTTTCTTTTTCTTTTTTTTTTTGTTTTATAAAAATTTTATTTGGGTTTTCACAAAACATAATACAAATAAAATATCATTTTTTGAGAATAGCATGATCCCGGGTTATCACTGCTCAATACAGACACAAACTCAATTTCATATTCATCTTTGTGTTCTATTCCATTTCTTATTACTATTTTAACATTTTCTTGGTAATTTTTCCCCTCCCTTAGTTTTGTCAACCTTCTTTTTAATTATCTCATACCTATCTACATTCAATTATATATCTTTTTCTAAGTTTTAATGTCTTTCTAATCATTATATTTATACATCTGTCCTGTTTCAATTTCATATTTTCTTTTCTCATTAAACAAATTTTCCCCTGTAGTTACTGATTGGAGTATGTCACCTTTGTATTTTTTAATTTTGTCCATTCAACTCTTATTTAAACTTCAATTTATGCCTTTACAATTATTACATTCAATATAACACATAACTTTCAATCAAATTCTGCTTGGTACATTCTTAAAATACGCACTATGTTCTTAAAGAGAAAATATATATATATATAACAATAGTAAATAAAATACTTATTCTATTCTAATTCAGCTCTATCATTGATGTTAATTACAATCTTTAACATCTTTAACATTTCTTTTCAATTGAATATCATACTTCCTTAGGAACATTGATAATATATCCATTATTTTTTGCCATATCTCTATGTCTTCTAAATTGGCTTATACATTTTCCCTGTTTCTCTATATCTTCTTTCTGTCCTTTATAACTTCTTTTCCTTTCCTTCTTACCCCTCTTCTTCTTCTCCCCCTTTTGACCCCTTGTCTCTCTAATTCTAATTCTCTCTTCTGTTTCTTCCTAACATTGTAATTACTTTTCAAGCTATTTTTTTTCAAATCTTAACTTTTCACTCTCTTTCCCCTCTTTCTTTTTTTTCCCCCACATAAAATTACTTTGTCATTAAAGATGGCTTCTTCTTTGTCCTGCCCTTCTTGTTCTACAAGTATTTCTTGTTGTTTCTCATAGTTCAAGATCTCCATTTCAAAAAATTGAAATATGAATCCAAAAAAACCTCTTCCTTCTTGTGCATCTTCTTTCTGTTTTTTAAGTTCCATTTTCAGTTCTTCCAAGAGTGATGCCATTTTAAACACTTTTAAACAACCACCCGATTGATTTTAGTCATTTAAATCCAAAAATCCAAAAATCACCAGGTAATCCAAATAACCCAAAGCTGTTTCTTCTTGCTTCTTTTTTTCCACTTTCTCTTCCTGGGGTTCTATTATCTTGTTACAAAGTTTCAGTTAAAATGTAAGTTTTAGGAATCTAATTGAAGTTTCACTATAAATTCCTTTTATTTCCAGGCAGTCTCCTCCATTTTTCCAGATCCCGCCCTTTTATTTTTTCCTTTTCTCTCCTTTCCTTTTTTAAAAAGTTTTTTGAATATCCAAAAGTCTTTGTTATCCCTTTGACATTTTAATTTCAGCTTGAACGCCTATTGATGTCAAAGTGGATTTTTGTCAGTTTCTTACTTAGATCTCTTAACTGTCAATATAAGGAAGGAAAGAAAAAAAAAGCCATATCCTTTCCCTTCCCTCTCTCCTTTGCCACCATTCTAATACATAATCAAGGTCTTTTTGAAGGATAGCAGTATTGTCTGTAGTGTTGAATAGCTTTACATCATCAGCGAAGAGAAGGCAGTTGCTCTTGATATGATCACAGAGGTCATTTATGTAGGGTATGAAAAGAGTTGGTCCTAGAACACTGTCTTGGAGGACACCACTGTTGACAGGTACAGAATTTGATAGAACGCTTCCAATCTTGACCATTTGTTGTCTGTTTGACAGGAATGCTTCTATTATGCAGGTGTCCAAAGATACCATAAGATTTTAGTTTTAGGAGTAGTTTGTCATGTACCACTGAATCAAAGGCTTTACAGAAGTCTATGTACATTGCATCTATTGCTTTGCCCTGATCGAGTTGTGTAGTCCATATGTTTTTGCAGTGTAAGAGTTGCAGATTACATGATAGTTTTTTCCTAAAACCCAATTGTTTATTAGAGAGTAGGTTGTTTGTTTCTAAGTGAAGGATGATGGATTGGTTACTAATTGATTCCATGACTTTACAGGTGATGCAGCATAAAGAGATTGGTCTGTAATTTTCAACTAGGCTGGGGTCTCCCGTTTTGAAATGGGGATGGCCATGGCTTGTGACCATAGTTTTGGCAAGGAGTTGGTCCTGAAAGATTTTTCAAAGATTATGCTTCGAGGTTCGGCTATGGCAGTGGGTAGCCTTTTTAAGAAGTAAGCACATATTCCGTCCGGTCCAATAGATAGAGATGGTTTTAGATTGCATACTGCTTTTTCAACACTGTCTTCTGTAAAATCGATATGTATTAGATCATTGTAGTTGTCTGTGGTTCGACTAGGAAATACTGGGCATGATCCATTGCTGTTTACAAATACTGAGCCAAAGAATGTGCTAAAGAAGTTGGCCTTAATAGTATCATCATTGCAGTCTTTACCATTAGATCCTTTCAGGGGTGGGATGAACCTTAAGTCTTTTAGTTTGTTGTTTACAAAATTGTAGAAAGATGGGTGGAATTGGTGTGTAGAAGGTTTTTTTCTTGTTTAATGTGATAATTGGTGCATTCAGTTTTTATCTGGTGGCATAAATTTTTGTATCAGCTTTTGAAGTTGGCAACGTGACCATATTTGTTTTTCTGCCAAAGTGATTTCTTTTTGGATTGAAGCTTCCTTATTGTTTTGGGTAATTGTTTTTTTTTTTTCTGGTTTTGGGAGTTGTTAATGGTACATATAGTTTGATGACTCTTTTGACTTCAAGTAAAAATATGTTGTAATGGTCTTCTACAGTATTTTATCCAGAGAATAGAAATTGCCAATCAAGGGATGAGAGATTGTTGATTATAAGATCATAGTTGCCTTTTTTGAAGTTATAATTGGGGATTTTGTTGTAATGATGATTTTTGTGTGGACGTATGTTGAGACAAAAGTCAATCATGTTGTGGTCACTGTTGGAAAAGGGTTCTTTAATTTGTATTCTGTAAATTGAATTCAAACTATTGCAGAAGATGAGATCGAGGCAGTTGTCTGATCAGTCAGGGTCTCATCCTGATTCCTTGTGTCTGACTTGTGGCATACAATAAAACCAGAAATTAAACAGTTCAATGTAATAAAGTGGCTTTGAACTGTTGAATGCATTGAGATGCTGTCACATACTAACATTAAAAAAAAGTCCACGTTCAATTATTCTCTGGAATAAACATAATCTCCTCTTAACTAATTGCAATTTGGAATTTCAGCTTATTGGCATCCTTCAGTCTCAAAAGACTATGGTATCGTGCTCTGAAAAGAGGTCTTAAAACAGCATCTAGTGTGGTTAAAAAGGCCAATTCGAGAGTGGCAATCCCTTCCACATTGAGGAAGATATAGTCTGTCCCTTGTCCAGCCCCCAGATTTCACTGGTTCTGGGACTGCCTCTTTGCCTCAGCCTGATGAATGAGTGAGTGTCTCTTTGAATTGGAGAAGGACATGCTGAGTTTCAGCTTATATATTTTATATATCCACATATCAAACATTGTCCTGTGTAGAGAATAGGAGAATGTTCAATTTTAGGAGAATGTTCAATTTTAAAGGACAAAGTAAAGTTGCAGCTATTCTTATCCTTGCACTATCTAGTAGTGCAATTCTCTTTCAGATAAGGAACTTTTACACACTACAGCCATTCATGTGACAGAGTTCACTATCTACATATCCTAGGACCATTTACATACTGGGCTAATAAGAGATAAGTCGATATGTGATTTGCTTGTTTTGTGTCTTCAGCCAGTAAACTCTGTAAAACCAAAGTTTGTGGATTAATTCATAATTTGAATTCAGCCAGTTTTGCATTAACAGAATAGAATGGAGTAGTGATAGATGTGTGATCTCAAATCTCTCTAGGATCTCACTGCTTTTGCAATCTCAGACTTACAAGGCTCAGTATTTAGAGGAATCCTCATTTAAATTTTCTAAGGATGTTGCAATAGCCAGTTGATAGAAGGTATGACAAAATAACTTCTTTCAACCTTTAAGAATATCCAGACACTAAAAATGTATATTGGATTGGCTATATTGATCACTGGAGTTAATATCAATTCTATAATATAAATTCAATTCCATGGATTTCTAAATGACACTATCACTTATTAAGCTGGTATTCATATTCATGTTTTTAAATTTGTCTGCATTCATAACTGTTCATACTTCCTTTCCTTTGTTGATTTTCACCTTGTTTTCCTAATTATTGTATGTTTGCATGGATGTACAGTCTATAAGATCTAGTTCCCTAGGTTCTTTTGGGCGGGTGAAGAAACATATTATTTATGATTCATTGAAGATGAGCAAGGAAATAAAGATAGAGTAAACTATTTTTGGTAAAGGGGTCTTTTTGCATGCGTTCATCCATAGAAACACCCCATTTTGTATTGATTTTATGTATTTTTAAAAAACAAATCTTGAACTAAATCACACATTTGAAATGATTTTTTCTTTCAAATTACACATATCCAAGCATATTTAATATATTTTTGAGCTGCAAACTGAATCACACCTTTTGAAGATGTGCAAAATCTGATTTTGATCTGTGCAGAACTACACTTGGAGTGCATCTGCCACACATATTTTGTAATAAGTAATTCTGATCTGTATCTCATTTTAAATGTTTTTTCATTTCATTTCAATTTTTGAAATTGGAAGAAAGCTACTGAGTCAAAAGTCACTGTCCATGCATGTATTGATTAAATGTTTATGAATATATAGCTTAACACTTCAGAAATATTCTTATATGCTTACACTTTACTTTCTTCTAAGTTGACTGGCGGTGGAATTTCCCAGGCTTATAGTTCTGGGGGGATTTCAACCTGCTTTCTCTGGGGGCAGGAGCGGAGGTATATTTCTTAAGTTTTTGTGGGTATTTATATGTATCGTATTAGAGCTTTGTTCAGGTGTTTTCCCATGTCATTGTGGTTGTGCTTTTGGAGTTGTAGCGACATTTCAGCAGAATCTCATCTGCCATTGAACAGACGAATACGCAAGCCTGATGATGGCAGATGAGATTCTGCCGAAACGTTGCTAAAACTTTAAAAGCACAATTATAATGACGTGGGAAAATACCTGAACAAAGCTGAATACCATACATGTAAGTACCCGTGAAAACTTAAGAAAACAAATAGATAGATAGATAGAAGATAGATAGATAGATAGATAGATAGATAGATAGATAGATAGATAGATAGATAGATAGATGCACTGCTCAAAAAAATAAAGGCAACACAAAAATAAGACATCCTAGATCTGAATGAATGAAATATTTTTATTAAATATTTTGTTCATTACATAATTGAATGTGCTGACAACAAAATCACACAAAAATTATCAATGGAAATCAAATTTAGCAACCCATGGAGGTCTGGATTTGGAATTACACTCAAAATTAAAGTGGATGTAATGTCCTTAAAACAAGTCAAAATGAGGCTCAGTAGTGTGTGTGGCCTCCATGTGCCTGTATGACTTCCCCACAACATCTGGGCATGCTCCTGATGAGGTGGCGGATGAGGAATCTCCTCCCACACCTGGACTAAAGCAACCCCCAACTCCTGGACAGTCTGTGGTGCAATGTGACATTGGTGGATAGAGCAAGACATGATGTCCCAGATGTGCTCAATTGGATTCAGGTCTGGGGAACAGGTGGGCCAGTCCATAGCATCAATGCCTTCGTCTTGCAGGAACTGCTCACACACTCCAGCCACATGAGGTCTAGCATTGTCTTGCATGAAGAGAAACCCAGGGCCAACTGCACCAGCATATGGTCTCACAAGGGGTTTGAGGATCTAATCTCGGTACCCTAGGTACCTCGGTACCTACCTAATGGCAGTCAGGCTACCTCTGGTGAGCACATGGAGGGCTGTGTGGCCCCCTAAAGAAATTCCACACCACACCATTACTGACCCAGTGCCAAACCGGTCATGTTGGAGGATGTTGCAGGCAGCAGAACATTCTCCATGGCATCTCCAGACCCTGTCATGACTGTCACATGTTCTCAGTGTGAACCTGCTTTCATCTGTGAAGAGCACAGGGTGCCAGTGGCAAATTTGCCAATCTTGGTATTTTCTGGCAAATGCCAAACGTCCTGCACAGTGTTGGGCTGTAAGCTCAACCCCACCTGTGGACGTTGGGCCCTCATACCACCTTCATGGAGTCTGTTTCTCACCATTTGAGCAGCCACATGCACATTTGTGGCCCACTGGAGGTCATTTTGCAGGGCTCTGGCACTGCTACTCCTGTCCATCCTTGCACAAAGGTGGAGGTAGCGGTCCTGATGCTAGGTTATTGCTCTCCTATGGCCTCCTCCCTGTCTCCTGATGTATTGGCCTATCTCCTGGTAGCGCCTCCATGCTCTGGACACTATGCTAACAGACACAGCAAACCTTCTTGCCACAGCTCGCATTGATGTGCCATCCTGGATGAGCTGCACTACTGAGCCACTTGTGTGGGTTGTAGAATCCATCTCATGCTACCACTAGAGTGAAAGCACCACCAGCATTCAAAAGTGACCAGACCATCAACCAGAAAGCATAGGAACTGAGAAGTGGACTGTGATCACCACCTGCAGAACCTCTCCGTTATTGGGGATGTCTTGCTTGCCTATGCTTTCTACCTGTTGTCTATTCCATTTGCACAACAGCATGTGAAACTGATTGTCAATCATTGTTGCTACCTAAATGGACAGTTTGATTTCACAGAAGTATGATTGACTTGGAGTTACATTGTATTGTTTAAGTGTTTCCTTTATTTTATTTGAGCAGTGTATATATGTAGGTCTAGGTGTGTTCAGGTCTTTCCCGTGAAAGATTAAGAGTATCTTAATCTTAAGAGTAAATCGCAGTCAGAAAAGAAGAAAATACTTCCTCCCTCTTCCAGCACCTTAAAGCCACAGGACCTGAAATTAATTTCAAAGGAACCAAATTAATATCCAACACTGAACACTCTAGCAAGAGAATAATCAGGGAAGCCATCAAGATAGAGAAACATCCCCCTAACATGAATAGACGGGACGATACCTTCCGCCTACCAGATATCTGGAAGCTAGCTCTCACCAACAAATGAGTCCCAGCCACGAAAACCAACATCAGACCCAAGATAACACAGGACACCATCACCAATCCCCCTCATCGGACCCAGGCACAAGCCCATCCTATAAACGAAGGAAAACCACCATCCAGAAAACAGACCACGGTTGCTTCGCCAGCTATTGCACCCCCCAACCCCAAAACCAAACAAGCTGACACATGCCAGAACACAGACCCAGACCCCAAACTTGAAGCCAGACCAAAACCAGAATGCTACATCACAGCCATCCACTCAGGATATCACATAAGAAAATTCAGGAAATTACACCACAAGAACTCAAGAAGTTGCAACACAGCAAATGACCCAGGATATCACAGCACAAGACCAAGGATACTACAGCAATAAGTCTCACAAGGTCATCACACAACCCATTACCCAAGCCATTACTACACAGGAGGCTAATGGAAAAGAGATCAAAACACAAACAACCCAGGAGATTACAACTCAGGACCCAGGATACCACAACAAAAGAACTCGCAAGCCCATCACACAACCCATTACCTAAGCCGTTAAAACAGGAGAGGCTAATGGAAAAAAGATCACTACAAAACAAATGACCCAGGAGATTACAGCACAAGATCCAGGATATCTCCACAACAAAACTCACAAGGCCATCACACAGCCCATTATACCAACATCAACTCCATCAACCAATCAAGAGCCAGCAGCGCAGCCAACCAGCCCAGCACACCAGCCCCCACCACCAGTATTTACAAAGAGATGGCAGCTCCGATCACACACTGCTTGCATTGGCACAAAGCTGAAAGCACCAGCCTGAGGATGGTGAGTGGGATCTCACCGAAACATTGCCAAGATATTCTTAATCTTATACAGGAAAAGACCCGAACACACCTAGACCGACATATGTGTGTGTGTGTGTGTGTGTGTGTGTGTGTGGTAGCTTGTTTAAATGTCAGCAATATTTGTTTGCTTCCAAACTGACTTAGACTTCGAATAACTTTATTGTCACTTTGAGCCAGTAGTTAGAGTACACTATTGCAGGCTACTTCTGCTGCCTGCCATGCCTGCAATTTGGCAGTTCAAATCTCGCCAGACTCAAGAGTGACTCGGACTTCCATCCCTCTGAGGTGGGTAAAATGTGGACCCAGATAGTTGGGAGCAATATGCTGACTCTGTAAACTGTTAGAGAGGGATATAAAGTACTGTAAAGTGGTATATAAGTCTAAATGCTATTTCTATTCAATGTACACTAATCAGCATACATTAAAATGAAATTTCATTGCATACAGTTCTCAAAGGATCTCCACCTCCAAAAAGTCACTTATCAGGTATTCAGCTGCTTATAGATTCACCTACTGGCATTTACAGCATAAAAGCTGACTCAAATAAATTGATACATCTTCTTGTGACTGGGAGGTGAAGTTTGGATTGTTCATTGACAACTGTAATAAAGTTCCTGGTAGATACAGGAATGTTTCAGCAATTTCAGTTTGGCCCTGTTACAAGTTTTATTAGTCTTTCCCAGAGACTGTTGCTTAACCCAATCTGTCTCATGAACTTTAAATTAAAAAAAATAGTATGCTCACAAGCACAAGTTTCAAAGTGATTCTTCAGTGAGTTCCAGTTTTCATTAGTAGAAGCTAACTGCCTAAAAACTCATTCTTAGTTGCACATTTGGTTGAATCATCCTTTTGCCTTTTCTTTTCCCAATCTGGTCTTTGATTTATCTTGTAGTTTATTTATGAGAGGAGTTAGACAGAATCAGATGGGGAGACTGGGAGAGAAGTAAACCCCTCAATCAGACTATGCTTCCAAAGGCCATAAATCTGTTAGAAAGTGAGTAAAACTAGAAGCAAAATCATTTTACTTATACTTTCTGGGGGGTAGAAAGATTTCCCCAATTCTCAACTGTTCAGCTGAGTTACAGGATAATTGAAGTCCAGAACTGGCTTCATGATAATTTTTCCTTTTCTCCATATTATGTAGCTTTTAATTTCTTTTCCTCTTCTTCCTTTCTGCCTTGCCTACTGCCTTTCTGTTTTATTTCTTCCACTAGAAGACTAGCAGTTCTTCTGATAATTAATATAACCTTCAGTGTTATCATATAAATAACACTTAATTGCAGAAGGCAGAAAGCACATAAAAGTTAACTGATTACCATCTTCATTTCTTTTGGATTTTAATGCTAATAAAATGGTATGACCTGTAAAATACTCCAAAGTTGCAAAGAATGGAGTGCACAAGTTAGTTATATTAAACTATGCATCAGAAGTTAATGTATTAAATTAACTAATTGTAACCAATACATGAGAAGAAGAGAAAAATCTGAAAATCGTCATATGGATTTCTCAGCTTATTTTAAATATTTTAAATTTTAAATGAAAAAGGAAGAAAATAAAGTGGAATTATATGGCAATAATGTTGACATTGAATGAACTAGTCGTGTATGAAGAATTAGGACCAAACAGAAGATCTAATTAAGATGATTTAAGCAGGCTCAAAGTCATTCAATTATATTTTTATAATTAAAGCTGCACTTGAATTTGAGTTCCCAATTCTCCTATCTTTCCTGTTATACAACAGTACAGTTTAATACATAAAATTCCTAGGCTGAATATTTATGAACTTATAGAACTAGATAGATGATCATTAGATATATTAGATTGATCGATCATTCAAGGATAGATATAGATGATAGCTAGATTAGACAGATAGATTAGATAGACAAATTAGATAGATAGATAGATAGATAGATAGATAGATAGATAGATAGATAGATAGATAGAGAGGGAGAGAGGGAGAGAGGGAGGGAGGAGGAGAGAGGGAGAGAGAGATCTGGAATTTTCTTCCACTTTGTATTTTAAATTTACCATATAGTATATAATCAATTTAAACATGACAATTTATATTCTACTTTTTCTCTGAAAATTCAGTGGTTTTCATACATCTCATTTCATTTCAACACTATTCTCTGAGATAGGTTGGGGTAATAGTGACTTGTTAAAAGTCACTGAATGATCTCAGAGCTCAACTGGTGGCTTATTACTTAAACTATACAAATTCTTCTCAAATTCACAAGGCAAATAAGCCTAAATCACACATCTGAAACAGAATAGGCTCCTTGAGATGACTTTCTGCCTTTGGTTTGTATGATGACTTATACCTTCTTCACTATCTCTCAATCAGGTCTGCAAGCTTTGCAGATGTATAGATTTTAACTTCCAGAATTGTCAGCAATAACCATCCTGGCTGAAAAGATATTTCACACATTTAAAGGATACTTGGTATAGAAAATTAGAATTTTTAAAGACACAGTAATTTATAATTCCTCTGTGGAAAATGTCCATGAACCATGCACCTTACCTATACCTATGTGATTTTCCTTGAGGTATGTCAACACTAGTTAAGTAAATTGCTCCAAAATTTTCAACTTGCCCACAGGAGTGTTGTATTCCATAGTAACCATAGATAGTACTAATTAAAACAAAACAAACAAACAAAAACAGATTTGAAATGAAGAGAAATTCAGGAGAGCTTTCAGGATAAAAAAATAGCTCTGCTAGGAACACCTGTCACATAACAGAGAGGATACTATTAATCTGCTTCTGTAGAGTTTGCATAGATCAACAAAAAACAGTCTCAGTAATCCAATCCTCTTAAATTCATTTGTGTATATAGACATTCATTTAATGAGCAGAAAATAGTTATATCCTAGTACAGGATTACTTGTGCTGAATGGAGCACATTTGTTTTCATGCTGCTACACATGACTTACAGGCTAGTCCTAAGTTAAAAGGTGATCAAAGGCATATTAAGGGCCAGTGATGTTTGTCACAGCCATTTTTATAAGATCACTATGTATTAATGTATATTAACAGGAGAATAGGTGTTGTTTGCCACAAAATACTATAATACAAACTGATTAACTGTGCTTTTTAAATTTCTTTTTCCTGCCTATTTCCTTTTATCTTTTTTTCAATATTAATTTAAATTGATTGTTTTAATAGTTTTGATCATTTTTAGGCAGTCGCTGAATTCAGTGACTATACAACTATGATTAAATAAATCAGTAAATAACATTTTCACCAACTTCAGCCAGATGAATTTGAAGTAATAAATACAAAATGGAGACTCATTCCCTTTTGCTTTTTTCAATACATGCATCTAAAACGTTTCTCTGTTTATTTTCTTCTTTTTTCTTTTATGTTAATAATAGGCACTGGACCAAATGTATCTCTGATATTTTTATGACATTAATGAAATTAAATCATAATTAAACATGACCAGCATGTTTAATTTCAGACTGGCACATTAAACTATTAGAGAATGTTTAAGTTCTTAATTAGCAACATGTCACATGGGACAAAATTACACACTGTAATAAGTAATGCCCAAATATTGACATATGAGAAGGATGGGAGTTATATAAACAATGAAATCACTTGTGCACTTTTAAAAGTTGAAATAATGCAACTTGAATAATGCAATTTGTTTTTGCATTAATTAATACCTTAAATGTTTATATTCATATTCATTCATGACTATGATTCTAGATTTACTTTAATGGAGAACATGGAATGTATTTATTATTTATACTGCATATCCACTGTAGATTTTGCAATGAATTTGGGCATTGATTCATTTATTTTAGACCGCAATTGACAGATTTCTCCAACTTTCATTAAATATTGCCATAATATTTGAGATCTGATAAGCTACAAGCATATTGTTGTTGAATGTGTTTTCTACATTCCTTTTATTGCTTTTCTTTAAAGGGACTATATATCTTTATTCAACTGCTTCATAGATTTCACTCGCATATACACTAGCATCGAGTAGCACATCAAAACTCAAAGAAACATTAATAAATAAAACAGTCCAGGAACAGCAAAAGAGTTCCATAAGGCTAAAATTTATATATCATCCTGATAACTAACCAAGTTTTATATTGACTGTGTGGTTCTTGAATATTTCCTATTTAAAAAGCAGCTCAAGAATTACCAAGGAAAGAACTTTCTGGAATATTTGCATTTTAAGCCATGCAGATCTTAAAAATTCAATACATGCAGTATCTTTGAATTTGGTTATGTTGATAATTGCCTTTGCTATTTAGTATTGATGTCCATTCTATTTATCCACACTACAATAATTATATCCCACTATTTATCAAGTAGAATCATCTTATTGCTAAAACATGGAGAACTAAGATATATTTTCATTTGCCAGTTCCCATATCAAAGACAATTAATGCAAAAAACTACTACACATCCACAACCAGAAAGGATTTTGCTAATACAGAGACTGCCAACCCACTGATCATAGCCATGTAGTTTCCAAGCATTTTTATGAATTTCATTTCTTGTCTTTGAATTTTCTATCCAAAATTAAAGATAAGGCTAGTGGCTAGTAATCAGGTATAAATTCCATAACTAGTTTTAAGGCAAGACAATTTAAGAGGACATAGATGACTGCAATTTCTCTGGAAGGAAGTTTCTTTTCTCTAACAAGAAAAAAAGTAAGGAAAGGAAAGCAAAGGAAAGAGAAAAGAGGAAAGAAAAGAAAAGAAAAGGTATTGGGAGCAAAAGTGCTCCTGTGGAAGCCTTGATGTTTTCTGAGCTTGTTTGTTTTCTAGCAGAAATTTCGTTATCCAAACTTGGTAATAGCATAAGTGTGCTTGTACTGTTACCTAGTCTGGATAATGCAACATTCGCATGGAAACAATGAAGGTTCAGAGAGCACCAAGGACCTTTAGTTTCAACCCTAATCTACAATATTCTCCTTTAAATATGCTCCTGTACTCCACATTGCAAAGAACACTCTTTGCTTTGAAGGTATCTTCAGCTTCAATGACTATTCAGGAGCTATAGTGGGTCAGTGGTTAGAATATAATATTGGACTATTCCCACTGTCAGAAGTTTGATCTTGTCCAGCTCAAGGTTGACTCAGTCTTTCATCCTTCCGAGGTTGATAAAATGAAGACTCAAATTATTTGGGGCAATACACTGACTCTGTAACCGCTTAGAAAGGGCAGTAAAACACAGTGAAGTAATATATAAGTCTAACTGTTGGTACTATTACTATTTAATTTAGCCCTAGTACATGAATAAAGAATGAAAAGCCTCTTAAGAGGTTAATCCACATTTAGCACATTCCAGAGGCATAGCATATGGGTGAGACATAACAAGTCTCAGTCTTTTCAAATATCCTAAGAACTGTATTCCTGACTTCCGGTTTGCAAGCCTTCGGCGGCGGCAGGGATTCGCAACCGCGCGATCCCTGCTGCGTTCGCCGCCAAGGTT
>BHEV01027924.1:0-12477 GCA_004319985.1 Emydocephalus ijimae
GGAGGTCTGCCACGAAATCGGCCACGCTCTCCCCTTTACGTTGGTTTCTCTGATAAAACTCATGGCGTCTCACGAGTGTAGCTATGGTCGGCACGTAGTGGCCTTTCAGGAGGGGTTCGAGGTCGTCCCAGCTCATGGCCTTCACTTCTCGAGGCTTGGCGAGCGCTTTGGCCATCTTGAAGACAGCTGGGCCGCAATGCGTCAGGAACAATGCTCTTTTCTTTGCTGGCGTGGCGTNTTCACGTGCTTGGTGTTTGCTTCTTAGCTTCTTCGGTTCAGGTGTCTCCGTATCCCATCCTCGTCGCCAGTGTTAAGTACTGGAAATAATTGGAGACAACCTTTGAATGGTGAACTTCAGCTCTTTATTTGCATAGTGACTTGAATAACAACAACAGTGAACTCTGCCTTATATAGGCATCCCTTGTACGTTTCAACCAATAACGAGCTAGGAACGCTAGCTCTATCAACCAATAGGAACTCTTCGTCAAGGACCAATCAGGTTCGTTAGAGCTGACCAATCCTGGTCTGGCCGCTTAACAGCCAATCAGAAGTGCAGGGCCAGAACCCTGCACTTTACCTCAAGCTCCAACTTTATTAACTTACTGTATACACAACAACAATCAAGTTCAATACCACTCTATAAAGCCTTAGTAAGACCGCACCTAGAGTACTGCATCCAGTTTTGTTCACCACATTATTAAAAAGATGTTGAGACTCTAGAGAAGAGCAACCAGAATGATTAAGGGCCTGGAGACTAAAACATATGAAGAATGGTTACAGAAACTGGGCACGGCTAGTCTAGTGAAGAGAAGGCCCAGGGGAGACATGATAGCAGTCTTTCAATATTTGAGGGGCTGCCACAGAGAGGAAGGGATCAAGCTATTTTCTAAAGTGCCTGTAGGCCAGACAAGGAATAATGGATGGAAGCTGAACAAGGAGAGATTTAACCTGGAAATAAAGAGAAACTTTCTGACAGTGAGAACAATCAACCAATGGAACAGCTTGCCCTTGGAAGTTTTGGGAGCGCCATCACTTGAGACTTTCAAGAAGAGATTGGAGTGCCATTTGTCAGAAATGGTGCAGGGTCTCCCGCTTGGGCTAGATGACCTACAAGGTCCCTTCCAATTCTGATTACCTGTTATCTCTCATCTTCAATACCAACATTTGATAGATTGATAAAATAATCTGGCTGACTATACTATCAATTTCTACTGGTTTTCTGTACAACCAACCAATTAGTTATGTGTCACCGCTCTCCATTCATTCCAAATTTGCCCTACCTTCGTTATGAACAGGCTGAAATTGAAGAAGATGAAATGTTAGTTACAGCATTAGTTGAGAATGCAACTCCCAGAGTTTCCAACCAATTTGGCTAAGATGATTGGGAATTTGAGGAAATACAGTCTCAGAATATCCAAAGAAGAGCAAGCTGGGGAAGAATTTTACAGAGCATTATAATATATTATGAACATTCCTTTTCACATAAAATTTGAAACTTGTCTGAAATTTGGCATGAGTATTTCATACTGTAGGGGCTACTGTCACTGCAATTTTCATCAAATGTTGTTCCCCAGCCAATAAAAGTACATTTTTAAAAAATAGTAAAGAAACACAGCTTAGACTGCCTGAATCAATTTAAATGACATTAGACAGACTTGTTTTCATCATAAAGATCTATTGTACCTACAAATTTTGTCCTTTTTTGATGGACAAACGAGCAAAAGTTATCACTGCTTGTGGTTTTTCAATGTTAGACAATGAGAGGACCAAAGTTTCATATTTGAGCATCAGATTGGATCCAATATTTTGTGGTTTGGCCTGGAACAAAGTGGCCGACATGTAAAACTCTGGATCTATTTCAGTCTTGTGGTCTGCATATACCTCTTATTTTTAACATCATTTAAAATTTATAAATGTATAAAATTATCTTTCAAGAGATCAGTTTAACACAACCCTGCTCCAAAAGTAGTGATTTAATTTAATGCATTCTATTCTATACTTAATTTTATTAATATGCTTTGTTCTCTCACAAAGGCATATTCCCCTTATGGCAAATATATACATATATTCCTTAGCTTTGTTCTTTCTTGACCAAAAGGACAAAAAGTTAAGTCTTTCACTATGGGACATTGGCTTAATGCCTAAGACAACAGGTATTTTGGTCTCATAGTCTATATACTGTGTTTCTCATATAATAAGGCCAGGTCTTTTTTTTTTTTTGAGCCCCCCAAAAATGGCTAGGCCGTCTTTTCGGGGGTGACTTAATTCCCTCCCCCTTGCATCTTCGGGCAGGCGGGCGGCAACAGCTTGGATATTGACCTTGGCGTTGGTGGGGCACTTCGTATCAAGGTCAATGCAGGCAGCACCATATCCGGGTGTGCAACAAAAGTACTTCCAAACAGCAAGCCCCCACACCATTCCCCCCCCATTTTGCATGTTTTAATATAGGCCTTAATTTGGGGGGAGGTGTTTAATTTCATTTCATGCCTATAAAATATGCTGGGACTTCCTATTAGGGGAGGCCATATTGTTGGAGAAACAGGGTAGAAGGTGTTCCTGCAGATTTCCTTTGATACTCATAATTCTGCTCCTCAAGAAGAGCAGCTAAGTAAAAACCTCTTTTTGGTGCTTTCAAAAGAAGGGCATTTATGGAACAAGGAATAATCCCAGAAGAGAACATGGCTGAGCAGATCTGATCTCCCCTTATGTTACTTGGAGGACATTGAATAGGTTGAGGGTGAGAGTGCCTAAGTATTAAGGCTAATGTTGAAGTTGCTGGGTTAGGGTTTCTTTATAGGTCTTTGATTCAGGGTTCAGTCTTTGGCCATTCCAAGAACAGCTAGAGAATGCCAGAGATTGGAGATCCTCTACTAATCAACAATACAGCACTAGATGGATTATTAATTTTATTCAGAATAAGACAAGTCTAAAGTTCCTGTTGCCACCCAGTTTCCACTGTTTTTGGCTTCCATGACTCAGGATAGGATAGTAGAGGTTGGGCTCCTAATGGCTTGATGTAATTAAGCTTTTTCTGAGTGGAATTCCTTCTCCCAGTTCCATTTCTAAGCAATTATCAAGTGAAAACTGGAATGATTTTGTCTATTCTGAGGCTGACATGATTCTACATTTGGTCAAGGGATCGTGACTGGTAGGTCTATTTCACTGCTCAGATAATGCAAATTGAAACATTAAGCTTGCATTATCATCTATTCCTGTTTCCTAGACGGAGGCTAGACTTCTAACTTCTTTTCTTTTAAAGTAAGTTTTGCTGCTCAATGTCCTTGGAAAGGGGTTGTTTGCTGTAGAGAACTGGATGGCGGGGGAGCAGGGTGCTGATTTTATTCCATTTATTTCAAATTTTATCTCCTGCCATTCCTGTTCTAAAAGTGCCCCAGGACAGCTCACAGCAAATAAAAACAAAAATAGATATAAAATCGTAAAATAGCATAAAACTATAATGAAAATTCATATCTGCTATGGAATAGAAAGAAGCTTAGAGCAAGCTTGGCCACTTGTTTTCCTGAAATCTCTCTGGGAAAAAAACGTAAGCGCTGCCTGTCTCCTAGAAGAAAGGAGCTTCTTAATCTCTGTACCTTTAAGAAATGGTTCCAAAGCGTTGCAGGGGTCAAGAGGACCAATGAGAAGGTGACTATCATGGACCACTGGAATACAGAATACTGTAAGGTGGAGTTAAACACATTATTAAGAAAGCATTCTGGGTTTCTGAGGAGTGCAAAACTTTGGGATGCTTTTCTGAAAAGTTTCTGCTTCTTTTTTCTAAGCCTGCTGGGATAGAACATCTGACATGGGAAACCATCATGCTTAGCTTTATATATATATAAAAAACCCTAACAGAATTGTTAAAATCTCCCTGATCACTTAGCTCATTGCCTGTTTTTTTAAATCCATCTGATTTGGGGATTCATGAAATGGGATTGGCATAATAACCAGTTTTGAGTTCTGTTAGCTCTGCTATTTTTTTAAAATTTATTCCACTATTTATTATTTGAGAGAAAAGTTCCCACTAAAATTTGAATATTATGGTATGCAAGAAAATACTGATTTTATTATTGACTCTTCCTCCAGCTTCATGATTCCTTGACAAATATGTTCTATATTCTTTTTATTTCTTTTGTTGTTACATCATTTCCTGCTTAGAATTTAGTATGGCTGCTTGTTAAAGCCTGTATGTTTCCTTCAGATCCTGCATACATTATATACTTTTCCTGCATATTTCTTAAACAGTTTGCTTGCAATTTTGCCTGATGAGCACTGTATTTGCAGTTAATTTTCTCTATATAATGCATTTTTGTTCATGGTGTTCATGAATATATGCATTTTTTTTGTAGACTTGATATATAATTGGTGACTTACATAATAAAATTTGGAGATGCCTGGATTTCAGTGGATAATTGAAGTTTCTGTATTGGCTCAAAAAAAAAAAAAGAAGAAGTAAAATTAGATAAGCTTGCATTCAAATATGAGATAAATGATTTTCTGCCTCATTTCTATTCATCAAATATTTTTCCTTACAACTTTGGGAACAGCCATTTCATCCTTCTTTGCCTTGGTATTTTTCTTTTTTCTTTTGCACCTTGAAAGAGGAAGGGCAATTTATGATGAGAGACCAGCTTTCGAAAAGCAAAGAACTTTCAAAAGTGGTGTAAATCGGGGTTCCCCAACCTCTGGTCTGTGGACTGGCATTGGTCTATGACATGCCAGAAACCGGTCTGCGCAAACAAGCAAAGCTCCATCCGCCAGATGCAGGCAGCACATGAAATCTCACTCCCTCCAGTCCATGGAAAAAACTCTCTCCACAGAACCAGTCCCTGGTGCCCAAAAGGTTGGGGGTTGCTGGTATAAATGATAGCATCTAAGGCTGAGGTGGGATCCACGACTGCAAAGGGTGACTAAAGTATTTGAGAAAGAGACTAAGCAGAAACTAATGTTTGCTACCTACTTACTAATACCCGGGCATAACAAGCACGTCCTTGGCAGAAAGGGCAAGAAAAGACATAGATGACCACTAAACAGCAAATGGAAAGATTTGAAGCAAAAAATAAAAGTGAAAGCAAGTACAGGAAATCCTCAATTTACAACCACAATGAAGTCCAACATTTCAACAGTAAGGCTGTTGTTAAATGAGTTTTGTCCCATTTTATGACCTCTTTGCCACAATTGTTAAGTGAATCACCATAACTGTTAAGCAGTATTATGGTTGTTCAGTGAATCTGGCTTCTCCTTGTCAGAAGGTCACAAAAGGGATTCACACAACCCCAAGATACTGCAACTGTCATTAACATGAACCATTTGGCAAGTGGCTGAATTTTGATCATGTGATCATGAGGATGCTGCAATAGTTGTAAAGTGTGAAATATGGTCATAAGTCGCTTTTACCCCCAGTGCTGTTGTAACTTTGAACAGTCACTAAATGAATGGTTATAAGTTGAGGAGTACCTGTATGACCTTTCCAGTGGAGAGAGTCAAATTTTTTTACTATCGGTTCTGTGGGTGTGGCTGGGTGGGCATGGCAGGGGAAGGATTCTATAATATCTCCATTCCCTCCCCACTCTAGGAAAGGTGACTGCAAAATCCCATTCCCTTCCCACCCCACTAACCTGCTTTCCAGCTCCGTTCTCCTGTGCAGGGCAACAAAAGAAGACCTAGCCAATCAGCTGGGACTCGGGAGGCAGAGAATAGATGGGGGCGGGGCCAGTCAGAGGTGGTATTTGCTGGTTTTCTGAACTACTCAAAATTTCCTCTGTTGGTTCTCCAGAACTGGTAAGGAACCTGCTGAATTCCACCTCTGTTGCATTCCTGATTTGGCAGAAGTGTAAAGATAGTCCTTGACTTACAACAGTTCATTTAGTGTCCATTCAAAGCTTACAACAGCACTAAAAAAATGACTTATAGCCATTTTTCACACTTAGGAGCATTGTAGTATCACCCATGGTCACATGACCAAAATTCAGACATTTGGCAACCAATATTTATGACAGTTGCAGTATCCCAGGGTCCTATGATAATCTTTTATGACATTCTGACAAGCTAAGTCATTGTGGAAGCCAGATTCACTTAACAGCTATGTTAGTAACTTAACAACTGCAATGATTCACTTAACAATGGTGGCAAGAAAAGTCGTAAAATGGGGAAAATTCACTTAACAAATATCTTGCTTAACAACAGAAATTTTGGGTTTAATTGTGGCCATAAGTGGAGGATTACCTGTAGTAGATAGTCCTGAATGCTGCAGAATTTGAGAAATTTATGTCCAAAGGCCCCTTGGATTGATGTAAACTTCTTTGGAAGTCTGTCATTTTTCTTTGATATATTTTAAAATTTTTTCTTGCACTTACAAAAGGACAAAATCGTACCAATGCAGCTGCCTGTTGTTTTTATTCCCCATAGCTGCTAAACAGTGGTTTTAGGTATTCAGTGAAATCTAAAATCAGTTGAATTTGCCTTTTTCATACATAAGTGTTCTAGGTTTTCTATCAAGATGCCCATTCTTTGATTTGTATAGCTTTGGTGGGGCATACATAAGAATATGATGTGTGTTTATGACAATAAACTGTTCCTTTCTAATTGCAAAAGGTGAAATTTTTGTGTATGTTAAGGCTACATTATGCATTTAAGGTCACATTCTGAGTGTATGAAATAATATTTCCACTAGGTTCTTAATTTTTAACACAAGACTTTAAGGTCAGTGGTCCAATGGTGTAAATTATTAAAAATGTATGAATTTTTCATTAGTCTCTCCAGCCATATCATTTTGGCTTTCTTCTTCTAGTTGCAAACTTGAAACTTCAGCCTGTAAGTGATGTTATCTGTCTAACATTTATTTATTTCATGAGTTATTAAACATGATCTTAAATTTTCAGCCATCATTTTGTGCTTTTTCCTTACCTCACGTTTAACACATTTCATTGATACAAATACATGACTTTTCTTTTGGGTCCTCCAAACAGCTGTCTTTCCTCCCCCCCCCCCAAACAGGATCTGAATTTGTTTGATTGTTTGTTTCCAGTAATTCCTAGCACATGTAGCAATACCAATGGTACTACGTCCCCCTCTCTATGTCCTATGAGAATCTGGGCTTGATTGTATTCTCAATGAGATTTTGTTTAGGCTCACTGAGGATTGGCCTGTCAATACAGAACAAATCTGATAGTATGGTCTAAACATTTTTATTCATAGGCATGAGGAAAGAGCTTTGATTTTTAAAAATGGTTAAATGTCAGCTCCAGAAGGTAAACTAAATCAAATAATTATCTCCACAGAAAACCTAAAACTACTTGTATTGAGATTGGTTTATCATAATTTTGTAAGTCTGATTCAGCTGTGCCTCATCCTCCTGATCATGCCTATTTCATACCTAGGATGATGTCTATCTGAGTTGCTTCCCAAAAACAGCATATCTCCAGTTTGGTCATCTGTCTTTCCCTTCAAGTGCCTTCAACTTGTATTGACTGCTGTTGAATGCCTGGATTAATTCCTGAAGTTTTCTTGGCAAGGTTTTCCCAAAATAATTTGCCATTGCCTCCTAAAGAAAGTTCAAAACATTCTCAAAGATCCATCTCATCCTGGAAACCCTTTTTTTGAACTATTACCATCTGGCAGATGGTACAGAATAATAAAAACCAGGACAAATAGGCTGAAAAACAGCTTCCATCCCAGGGCAGTAGCTCTTTTGAATTCTGCTGTATAGTGCAGTGTTGGTGTGGTGTTGGGGGTTTCTGGTTCAATGTGTGAAGGGTGAAGGATGTGTGTTTATGTTTATTTTCATGGTCATGGTCATGATGTACACTGAAGGTGGAGTTTGATTTCGTTGTATGAGGTGCAATAACAATAAACTAAACTAAACTTCTTGGGACTGAGACAGATAACTGGCTCAAGGTCATTCAGTTGACTTTGTGCCTAGAACTTAAGCTTTCTCTGTTTCTAGCCTGGTATGTTTATCACTACACAAACTGGCTTCCTTATTTTTCGCATTAAGAGATGTCTGATACAGAGTGGTGCTTCCTCACATGCTAAGGAGCTAAGGCATCTGAAAGCAGTTCCTAACCATCATAGAAAGCCTTTTATAGAACCAGCAGGAATCTATGTTACATTAATGGTGGGAAACTAGTGAACCTTTCCAATTTCAATGAGATGCTCTATTGTAGGAGAAACAATAATTTTCAAGAAGTCTGGCAGATTCAGTAGTGAATTGCAAAAGAAAATTCTCAGGATCTGAAGACTATTCCCTGTATTATTTTTCATATTTCTCAATATGGCTATATGTATGTATATAAGGGCAGGTTAAAAATATAATAGCATGTTTCCCCCAAAACAAGACTGGATCTCATATTAATTTTTGCTCCAAAAGACACATTAGGACTTATTTTCAGGCAATGTTTTATTTTCAGGGAAATACGGTACTAAATATATCCATGTAGCTGATGATCTAAATGGGCAAATTTCTTGGGTAGGGCTCATATTACGAGCATCCTGAAAAATCATGCTAGGATTTATTTTCCCATTGGATCTTATTTTCCGGGAAACATGGTACTTTCAAATCAATCTTCCTCTTCTCTCTTTATAAAAAATATGTGTATGTGTGTATATGCACATTCACAGGCACTTTTTGTTTACATTCCTCATGTACTATTTATTGTGTACCATTGAAGCTACTGAAGAAAAAAAAAGAGAGAAGGTCATAGATAAGATTCTAAATAGGAAGAAAGAAACACATTCCATATGGAATTTGAAATGCGACAAGAAGCTAGTCCTTTGGGTTGCTGAGTTTTTCCTGCCTTTCATAGCATCTATCAGCCGCAACTTGTAAGTTGTTACATAGACATATACAGTAACCCATTTGAAAGAATATAAGAGTTGAGTCAGGAGACAATCCAAGGTCACATTCAAGAAAGACAGGAACTAAGCAAAGAGAAAAAGAAATATCAGAGAAAGTTAGGCGTCCAAACATAAATGAATTCATACATCAAGCACTGTGCAACCATAGGGCAGCTGTGCTAATACCAGATGTTGCTCTGGCAATGGCCTGTTACAAATGGAATGATTTTATGTTCCAGTTTCCAGAGGCCCCACCTGTCTCCAGCTGCAACTAACTGGCACAAAAACTATAATAGAAATCTTCTTCCTGAAGAAGCCTGTTTTTTCAATGGGGTTTCCTCTGCAGGCGAGTTTTTCTATGCCTACTATCTTTCTGACTTTGAATTTTAATGTTTTGGTATTTCTGTGGACTCAAGCAATGATTTCACATCTTCAGTGCAGTTGGATACCAGACATTAGTTCTTCAGCACATTGGATAGTTCAGGTTTGGAGACTTTGCTCATCCTCCAGGGGGAATTCTTTCAAAGGATTCTTGAATGCAAGTCTAATAAAATTAAATGGGATTTTCTCCCAGGAAATTGAGTGTGGAGGGCAAGCAACTTTATAAATACACATTTGCGTGTGTGTGTGTGTTTTTTAAATTTATTGCAACATTTGATCCCTCATTCTCATTCAGAGGTTTTCACAAGTTACGAAAGCATAATCTTCACAATTGTTAAAGACAACCAAACAATCATACCATCAATTAAAGCTAAACTTAAAATTAACACATATTAACCCTTCAACATCATACATAGACAGTAATGACTCAGCGAGATTACCTCTATGTCCCAAACATGAGCAACTGGAATAACCATCTTCACTGCTTTCCTATCCTGTAACTGAGTGGTATCCAGGCCTCTGAATCTCAGGGGATTAATTTTTCACCATGGTGGGGCTGCTACTAAAGATCTTCCTCCTGGATCCCAATCACCTTTATATTTCCCCATCCTCCCCCCAGGTGAAGCCAACAAATCCCTTTTTGTGATGGACACACAAAACAGGCAGATTTCTTTTGGAGAGCACAGCTCTGCAAAATTCTACAAAATCCTGAGCCATGTTGCAGAATTTATTTATTTATATTTATTTATTTATTTTCAAAATTACACACATCTCTATTTACATTGTTAACAATATTGCATCATTGATATTACATATATTTACATTTATTTCTATACGTTAATCCTTATTTCTATGTTCTATTCACTTTTACCATTTATCCCATACCGCAAAATACTCTGATTCCTCCTTGCCTTTTGGTTCTATTGTAAGTTTGTCTATCTTGGCACATTCTAATATTTTTTGTATTAACACGTCTTTGGATGGTATGTTTTTTTAATTTTCAACCCTGTGCAAAAACTATTCTTGCTGCTGTTACTATGTGCAATATGATGTACTGGATTTGTTTGCTAAATTTTCCTTTAATTATTCCCAGTAGGAATAGTTCAGGCTTAAATTCTATTTGGTGTTCTGTTATCTCCTGTAACTGTCTTTGCACCTTCATCCAATATTTTCTGGCTTTGGGGCATCGTTTTGCAGAATTTAAATGGTTTAGGTATATGGTGTTGAATATGAGCCACTTTGGTAAGCACCAGATCAGTTTAATGTTTTGCGTGCCAGATTTCCCTGATTGGGTCATGTATGTTAGGGATAACATTGTTTACCCTAACTGCTTTAGGTAAAATAATAAATAAGTTATCATGGTTTGTTGGTTAAAGTGTGTGTAACTTTAACTGCAAGAATGTAATTAAGGGTGTGGTTGTAAAAGCACCATAAAAGGAGCAAGACAACGGCAGCTCGCTCTCTGGCTTAATGATCCCTAATCACTGGATGGATTGATGACTGCATTTTTTCCTACTGGAACGGGAGAGAGAAAGGAGTGTTGATTTCTCAATAGTGAGAAGAGATAATACGGACTGATTTATTGTAAGTGAACTGACATTGAATATTCAACACGGACTTTGCGAATTGAGTATCCCCGAATGGACTGACTGAAATGATACATGACTAATGGACTGTTTTTGACTATGCTATAACTCTTAAATGGAATAAACTATATTTTTGACAGCACAAGCATATCTGCTTTTTACTGAGTGTTAATTAACATACAAACTTATCTCACACATTTACCTGTCTGCCTAACTGACTAATGCTGCACATTCTGTTTAGCATGTTTCCTTAACATTGGTTGGGGGATCAGGCTTAACAATGTAGACGTACTGAACTTTGGCTCTGGTTTTGCTGGAGTTGTAGATGTAACCTATCTGGAGGGCTACAGGGTTGAAGTATAATAGCATTTAATGAGAACCTTGATCCCCTGTTAACCTCATCTCAATCTTGTTTTAAGTACTTAGTAAAAGCAAAGGTAATTTTACCTGGTGACTGATTCTACACAGTTCTTTTGGCAGCCACATGGATATGGTTAGCATTGCCTTCCTGGTGAACTTTCTACTTGGCTAGGCATCCCTGAACTTTGTAGGCAGTTCAACTATTCAATTATAGGTAGTCCTTGACTTACGACCATAACTGAATCCAAAATTTGTATGGCTAAGCGAGAGAGTTGTTGAGTGAGGTCTGTCCCATTTTGTGACTTTTTTTTGGCCACAGTTGTTAAGTGATTCACTGCAGTTGTTAAATTAGTAACAGGTTTGTTAAGTAAATCTGGCTTTCCCCATTGACTTTGATTGTCAGAAGGTTACAAAATAACTCAGGACACTGCAACCGTCATAAATATGAGCCAGTTGCCAAGGGTCTGAATTTTTTTCTCCAAATATTTTCTTTTTAATTTTTTATTTTTACATGTCTCTTCAAGTGAGCCATGTGATTCCGGGTTACAATATGCATACATAATCATAGTTACATTTCCAGCTTTCTTATCTAATTTCATATCATATCATGATCTATTCCATTTTTTCTTTTCATATATTTTCACTTCATATTTTTTCATTCATTATTACAATAATGTAAACATTTTCATCCTAATACATTCCCCCGCTATTTATCCCCTTTTATTTTCATTTCCATCTCACCATCTATTTTGTTTTATGTATTTTCTTCTTTTACTTCCTCAAGGCCAATGTATATCAAACAAAAAACAAAAATAAAAATAAACTAATATCAATATAAGTATTCTCAATTATTACCTTCTAATTAACAGCAATGCAGGGTCCACATGATATTTTCCCCAATCTACAATAAATCTAACAAGGGTCTGAATTTTGATCACGTGACTATGGGGATGATGCAACAGTTGTGTGAAAAACAATCATATATTACTTTTTTCAGGGCCGTTGTAACTTCAAATGATCACAAAATGGTCACTAAACGAATGGTTGTAAGTCAAGGACTACCTGTATTAACCAGGCCCATTCCTCTGAACTTCTTTCAGTGCACATATAGACTGGGTGAAACCAGGCTCAATAGCAGCAGATATTGAGAGAGATCTTGGAGTCTTAGTGGACAGCCAGCTAAATATGAGCCAGCAGTGTGTAGCAGCAGTCAAAAAAGCTAATGCAATCCGGAGAGAAGGTGGAGCTTCGTCTCGGTGTTACAGCTGCGATCTCGGGGCTCTGAGATCACAGCTGATATTTTCGCCCCTGGTCG
>BHEV01027925.1:298-12008 GCA_004319985.1 Emydocephalus ijimae
ATTCCACCCAACTCAGAAGGACAGCTTTTGACGACCCACCATGAGGACCTCTCTTCGTCATCAGACAGTGACGAAGAAGAGATCCATTGACTACGGTCCGATCGGGACCACTACCCGAAGTCCCAACACCCCTGCGCCGGCTGTGGGGGCAACCATTCCAGGTCCGAATGCAAATTCCGTGACGCACTCTGCCATGAGTGTGGAAAGAAAGGCCACATCGGACGGGTCTGCNCCATACTATCACTATCGGTCATGCCTCTGCCTTAGATGCCAAGAAAACCCAAATTCCTGTGGTCATCGAGAACCGGCCCTGCCAAATGGAAGTCGACTCGGGATTGTCTCTCTCGATGGTGTCCTGGAAGACCCTCAAGNCAGGGTCTCATTCAAGAATCGCACAGCGTACTTACCGCTAACTGTGATCGACAAAGATCGGCCTAGCCTGCTCGGCCTCCAATGGTTTGCGCCACTTGGCATTGAAGTGGCAGGCATAACCCAGGTCAGCGGAAGCGACTGGGAGGAGGACCTCGTCCACGAATTCAGGGACGTCTTCACGGAAAAATTAGGCGAGTACAAGGGCACCCCAATATAGCTCAGCCTTGACCCAAAGATAGCTCCCATCTGNGTGCCTTAAGCCCCGTCGAGTTCCGTTTGCATTAAAGCTGAAAATCGATGAACAGCTCGATAAATTAATAGCTCAGGGGGTGCTAGAACCTACCGATCACTCTCCTTGGGAGACCCCAATCATAACGCCAATTAAACGGGATGGGTCAATTCGAATTTGTGGGGACTACCGGGCCACCTTGAACCACGCCCTACAGCAAAATGCTTATCCAGTGCCGGTGGTGCAACACCTCCTTCATTCCCTTGGGGGTGGAAAAGTCTTCGCTAAATTAGACTGAGCTCAGGCATATCAGCAACTACCTGTTGATGAAAAGACAGCACAGGCACAAACGATAGTGACACACCGAGGTGCCTTTAAATGTACACGGCTCCAATTCAGAGTCAGTGTAGCCCCGGGAATTTTTCAAAGCCTTATGGAGAGGTTACTACAAGGGATTAAAGGCGTGGTCCCATACTTTGACGATGTATTGATTGCTGCACCAACAAAGAAAATATTACTAGATCGTTTAAAATTAGTCCTACAAAAATTTCAAAACGCCGGCCTTAAAGTGAAAAAGAACAAGTGCAATTTGTGTACAGATCGCGTCGAGTTTTTAGGGTACCTAATTGACAGTCAGGGTATTCACCCTACCGACAGTAAATTGAGAGCAATAAAAACACTCCCAGGCCTCAGAACAAGGCCGATCTCCAGGTGTTCCTAGGTCTTATCAACTTTTATAATGTATTTCTACCGCAAAAAGCAACTGTCCTGAGCTGTTACATCATTTGCTAGACAAAAAAAGCGATTTGGTTATGGGGTCATAAAGAGGAACGGGCATTTCGTAATGTAAAAAAACTACTGACTTCTGACGCTGTACTCATGCAGTACAATGAGACTTTGCTGTTAAATATCACATGTGATGCTTCACCTTTTGGAGTGGGCGCCATTTTGAGCCATGTACTGACTAATGGTAACAAAGCCCCTGTTGCATATTTTTCCAAGACACTTTCAAAAACTGAGCGTAATTATAGCCAGATCGATAAAGAAGTCCTCGCAATTGTATCTGTCATTAAAAGATTTCACGAGTATGTGTATGGCTGGGTTTTTACTATCGTGACTGACCACAAACCGTTATTGGGGATAAGAGCTGGAGATAAGCCGACTCCTTACATATTATCCCCCAGGATGACTTGCTGGTCAGAATTCTTGGCTGCTTATAATTATTGGCTGCAATACCGCCCGGGGAAAGCCATTCCCCACGCCGATGCATTGAGCCGAGCACCGCTTCCAGAGACTCTCGATGATCCCACTCATCCCACCCAGCGCATGGTTCAATTCGTCAAAAAGACTTTGCAGAAATTAGACTACGATAACATCGATGACAAAATCAACTGAATCCTCTTTCGAGAACACATCACACCTCACAGCGTCACCAACAAAACTCCCGCCGAATTGCTAATGGGACGCAGGCTCCACTCCGACCTCGACCGGTTACACCCAGCTTATGAGCTGGAAAAACCACTCGGATCCAGCGGCTGATGCCATACCTTCCAGGTAGGTGATTGGGTATGCACTAAAAACCTATCGGGTGATCCGCTGTGGGTAGAAGCAACAGTAATACGTGTAACCGGCCCAAGATCCTATGTTGTAAAATGCCTTGATGATAGAATTTGGAAATGCCATATCGATCAATTACGATCACGCCTTGGATCAGGCATTTCTGAACTCCCTTATGACCAAACTGAGGGGGGGGGGAGATACAGAAGAAGATGAAATTCAATTAGAAGAAAACCCGTTTGAAGGGAATGATAGCAGAATAGAGACACAGGAACAGGAACCAGAGACAGGAATAGGTCCACCTCAGGGAGTTACCGAAAATATCGGAGAGGACGAAAACGTGAACGCTGAACCAGAAGAAACCCCTTTGCTAAACAACGATCTACCTCAGCAGGATTGCAGCCAAATGCAAGACACACAACGAAAATCAAGCAGACTAATAAAGCAACTGTCCTACCTAAAGGACTATGTAACTGCGCCCTGTAAAAAGAAGCCATGGGGAAGGGGTGTTGTGAATGCATAAGGTTTAATAAAGTTATCTTGAGCTTGGAGTTAAGTGCAGAGTTCTGGCCCTGCACTTCTGATTGGCTGTTAAATGGCAGGATCGGATTGGCCCGTTCAGGGGAATCTGATTGGCCATTAACGGAGCCTTCGTATTGGTTAAATGGAGCTAGCGCTCCTGAGTTATTATTGGTTAAATAGTTATTGGGTTGCCTATATAAAGAGGGCCTTAAGCTGCCCTTGTTTTAGCTGTCACCATGTAAATAAAGAGTTGAAGTTCACCATTTCACCGGCTCGTCTCCATTCTTTCTCGCCCATGCTTCAAACATGACAGTACTATCAACCAGAGTTATCAAATTTATTTTCTCTTTTACACTGGTTTATTATTAATATTATTTATAATTTTAAATGTTGTGGCTCTGATTCCTGAACCTGTGCTGTTGGAGGAAGAGGACTCGGAAGATGAGGAGGAGGAACTGGGAATGCCTTCCTCCCCTGGACCTTCCTCTCTGGCAATGCCTTCCTCCTTGATAATACCTCAGGTTTCAGCAGACAACCGAGAGGAACAGCCTGAGATTAATCAGGAGGAGGAGGGCATATCAGAGCAGCCCCTGACAGGGAGTCAAATGGATGAATGTTGGCTTGATCCTAGGCAGCGTTGTAGGAAGAAATGTGAGCCGCAACGTAGGAGGTATGGGCGAGTCAGAGAGTGAGCTGAGTTATTGAGCCACATCCCACAGGGGATAAAAGTGGGTTGTTTTCTCTGGAAACTTTGTACGGGGCAAAGTTTTATTTCTCTTCCAGGTTTCGGTGTGACTGTTTCATGTGGTCTGCTTTGGTATCTTTAGTGAGTAGTTTTTTCTTGTTATCATTTCGGACTTGGCAGGCAGCATGTGTTGGAATTCCAAGGACATTATCAGTATAAAAGATTAACTCTGTAAAGACGAAGTCTTCTTGCCTGCCTATGTTTGTTTGAGTTTGGACTCTTTCATCTTTCTTGGAAAGAAGAAAGGTGAGACATAACAATTAAATATAACATTACATTTATTATTACTGTTCAGATTATTATAAACAGCTTGTGTATTGTGATTGAAGTGCTATGTATATTTTATAAACAGAGAAATATCTGTATCATCCCCTGCCTACCACAAGGACACAGTACATCAAGGAAAATCTGTGGTCCTAGAGCTGGCATCTCCTTCCTTTTTGGCCAAATGACTCCTGGGAATTGCAATTAGAAACACCCGATGACAAAGATTTTTCATAACTATCTCAACTACAATTCTACAAAAACCTACTATTCTCCTTCCTACTCAGTTAGAAGATGCTCCTTATAAGAGAAATGTTAGTTGCAAATAAAATCACATTGCCTAGTTGTAATCTCACAAGTAAACACAGATAGGTTTGCAACAACTTCTTTGCAAAGTGAATGTACCTTTTCACCATCACCAACACAAGTCTAATCCTAATATTTATATTACAGCATGAGATATCTATATGACTGAATAGGTATGTATATCTATGTATGTGGGTGTAGACACACACACACACACACACACACCCCTCAATGTTCTTCAGTGAAGAAATTCTTACATGAGATATATTTCTAAGAATCATAGAAATGTCATCATGTTTGTTTGATAGTTAAGAGATATAATTATTTCTCTAGTCTATGAATGGTTGAAAAGGGAAATGGGTTAGGCATAGGACATTGACCTTATATGAATGAGATGGCAGTCTCTCTCTCTCTCTCTCTCTCTCTCTCTCCCTCTCTCCCTCGCTCCCTCCTTCCTCCCCCATCATAGCTTCTTTAGTGCCATTAAGTTTGATGATAAATTTGCTAGAATGAACTGTGGTGATGAATGAGGATATGGTGTACATATAAACATACACATACACTAAAATAATATACTGTATTTACACATACGCACAAACATACACGTGATGGGTGTCAATTAAAAGGAGACATTTCTGTTTGTATAAGATGTGCTTTTTTGGTTACTGTAGTATAATGTCAGCAAAAACTGGGTACATTTTTAATAGAATGCAATGGAAAGATGATATACCAACGTCACTGTCTTTAAAGAATAGCCCCTTTTCTAAACTGAAAACTCATCAAAGAACTGGCAGATGATGTGAAAAATTCCTACTGTGTGGCAAAGGAGCCAACACAGTTTGCTATATTTTTAAAATGAATGTTAATTAAATAAGAAATTTCATTTTCATACCCCCTAATATAATATAATCCCTATATTGATTGCATCATGATGTTTTCAGATTATGCCACATTGTTCTTAATTTGAATTCTCCACTGAGAGATTTAAATTAATTCTACCCTGATTCTAAATAAATTAGCTAATATAAATGCAGTTTTACTTGCATTGGTCTAATATCCATCTTTCCAGAAAGCAAGGCATGAAAAAAAAGTTCTATCTATGGTATTCACAAATTATGGATTGTCCAGTTTTAGATGTTTAATCCATTCAGTTAATAAGATTACAAATTACAAATACTTTAAATTAGGAAAAGATACAACACCTCTATTTTCTCATTATGTACTACAGTCACTTTAATTCTAGAATAGTTATTAATATATAAAAATAAATTGTAAACTGTTTCTACCATTTATTATTATTTAGTTAAATTGGAAAATATGACAATAGAAAATTGTGTGTTTCAGGAAATATTTTTTTTCAATAGATTCTGAGATTCTACCTAAATAGAACAAATTATAAAATTATTCCATTCATTAAATAATGAAGTAAATTCCTTGTGCAGAAATTCTTAATTATGATATGTTACCAGATTTATGAAGAATTTGATGTTTCACTTTGTAATTGTAATCATACATCATCTAGACCAGGGATGTCAAACTTGTGACCCATGGTCCGGATGTGTTATGTGCTGGCCATGCCCATGCCCAGTTTAGCAAAGGGGGGAGGGGGGTAAAGTCATGTGACAATGTCATGACAGCACGAGTTTGACACCCTTGATCTAGATTAGACTATGGGTGAAAATTAGCCATTCTATGAATGGAAAGGCACTTTTCATTCATTCTGAGATGAATGAATCAATTAAGTCTTCAACTCGTAAGAAAGGGTGACAGTTTTATCCATTTTTTTCCCACTCATTGTAGAGTTGCCACTCCTTTTTCTGAGAATCAAATATCTAAAGCATATTTTTAAGGTTTAGAGACTTTCAAGTGGTGAGAAAAACACATTTTCTATCTCTATCATCTTTATCTCTATTTGTCTGTCTGTCTGTCTATCTATCTTTCCATCATGTTGATAATTTTCCATTATATTTAACTCTGATCAAAGAACATGTCATATATTTAGCCAATATAGATACTCTATGGTCCTACTAGATCATGAAGGGGGATTCTACAGAAATATCCAGCATTTAGCAGTGGTATCCAAATTAATTTGTTGAAGGAACTTTATGTTTCTCAGGGACACGATCTATAATAGTGAACATATTTTTATGAGGTTGTTTGCTTAACCCTGCTTATCCATGAGGGGAAATAGGACATGCAATGTTTTCTATGGAACACTTCCATTGGACATGACTAATTTCTTTTGAATAATGTTCTTTATGTTAGAACAAAGAAGAATTGCATCTGAATGATAGTATATATCAGGTCCTGAATTATTTACAGAAGTTTTCATGGTTTTCCTTCTCCAAACTGTTTAACAACTGAAAAAACAATATGATCCTTTTCTTGCATTATTTAGGCAACTGATTATGATTTAATTTTAAAAGGATTGTGATTTCAATACAGCTCTAATTCCATAAACAAATTCCTAGGTGTATATTTAAAACAGTCTGTTTTTTAATATTCGCATGTGTCATATAATTTGTCCTAGGATCCTAAGCAACACATGAAGTTTTGATTGTGATATTGACTGATGAATGTGGTTCCCTTTAAAAAAGGAAGTTTTAAAACTATTGAGTATTTCACACCACATTTTATACTGTTTTTCTCCATTAAAGATTCAAGTGCAAATCCAAAAAGGCTTGTAAGCACTTACTTGCTGAGCTCTGCAATCATTTATTGCTGCAAAGCACTTTGCCATTTTGCATAGACATTGGATTCTGAGTGAAACTAAAGGATTTTAAAACAAAGACAGAATAAGTAAGGGAGAGACGCTGTCCAGGCACTTCAGACATGGGTTATGGAAACTGTGTGTTTCAGCTAATCTTGTGCAGAACCAAATTGAAATTAGTATCACATGCCTTTTTATCTGGACCAAAAAAAGTTTATGTATATCTGGCTTGTTACTAAAAAGTATGACAGAGAGGTATCTTCAAGAGTTTCAGAAAATACTAGTAAATATAATGTTACCAGGGAGATTGAAATAGCAATGGAACTACAATTTTCAGTCCTTTCCTTCACTGGGGAAAGTTGAGGGAGATAGTAAAATAGATTTTTCAAAATTTAACAGATCTAATTTACTTTTTTTTTTTTAAATGGTAAAATCACATTGCACTGTTGATCTGCTATTGAATTTCAGCATGATGCTATGGGGCTGGTTATATTTGAAATAAATTTGAAAATTGATTTATTTCAGATTTTTCATTGAGAGAATAATTTAATTTTGAAATGATGTGTGAAGGATGTAAGTGAATGTTACTATAGGTAGTCTTTAATGTATGATCACAATTGAGCCTGGAGTTTTGGTCATGAGTCATTGCAGTTATTTAGCAAGGCACCTATGTGACTTCTTACTCAATTACCATAAAACAAGCTCTCCCTATTGCAGTTGTTAAGAAACTACACATAGGTGCCTCAGGGGATGGGGAAGGCCCTGGAAGGCCCAGCACCCACTACTATGCAGTAACCTGACACAGACTGAAAGGCATTGTCTAGCTTAGTCCATGGGCATGTGGACCTTCTTCCTGCCCCAAAAGCCTACTACTTTTCTGGCAACTCACTCAATCCTGCATATGAGACTCATTCTTATGATGATTCAGAAACCTCTTTCTCCAAATAGCATGATTTAGAACAGGGCCCTTCTAACTCATTGTGAGAATGATGTTATTTGCTAACGTTTTCTCTTCCAGAGAGGAAACCGCTAGCTAAACTAACATTCTGAAAGAGTTCAAGCCTCAGCATTTCAGAACACTGAGGCTTGGAGCCTTTAGCATTTTCTCCTAAAGAGGGAAGAAGAACACCAGGGAAAGAGATAGAGAATGAATAAAAAAAATGGTAAATGCACCGAGTCTCAAGACTATAAAACTACTACTATAAAAGTTAAATAATAAAATGCAAGTGAGCCCTCCCATAAAATAGGGAGCACTATTGAATAAGAATGGGCTCATAGGGACTATAAAATAAGGCCTAACAAGGAACATTGTGGGCCCATTCTTACTCAGATGACAATGTCAGTATGTAATTAATTATTAGTTTGAAAAGATGCTTATCAATGTATGTCATAACTAATTTTTTGCATTGCTAGAACCTGTCAACTGAATCAAAGGCAGAGCAAGGTCAATTAAGGTGACATAGGTTTGTTTTGTTTGGCCTCTGGTGTATTTCTGAATAAGGGTCTTCAAAGTGACACCATGATCTACTGTACCATGTCAGGTTCATCTAAGACATTCACAATTGCAATTGCTCTTTCCTGGTTTTGAGGACAACAAATATAATTTTATTTCACTTAATCCACTCTTTACTTTTTAAAAATCCAGGTTATTTTGACTTATCATGGCTGACATTTATTAAGATTTACAAAGTGGGATTAACAAAATTGTACCCTTGCTGTTTCTCAGGTTATGAGATAAAGTCTAATTCAGGTTGAACCCTACTCTTGACAATTTCACAGATACATTCATGTAGGCTTTTTTAGCAGCAGTTTGGAAATAGTTTGCTATTGCCTTCTTCTAGATGCTTTTTTTTTTTTACTTCCCATCTTAGTTATAACCCTTATATTCCAAGAAAGTCTCTCCCATCCAAGTATCTGCCAAACCCAATCCTTCTTAGCTTCTCAATTGAGAAAAGGTTGGTCAGGCTCTGTCACCTATGGAAGTTATCAACCTATAGATAACATTTTTTTATTCCCAGAGGCAACTGTCCAAATGGTTTCTATTTGTGTTATCGGTTATTCAGAATGTGCTGTTGCTCTGAGCTATAGAGCCAAACCTTATAAAAGAATATATTCAGGGTTAACTCATGAAAAACTCATTCCTCCAGTTACATTGCAGCTCTGGGAATATTTTCATCAACCTGCTGCCTTTTATCTGAAGGGCTTGCAAATATTACTTCTCTCTTGTGAATCTTGGGATTGAGTGGCTGCTGCCAAAGTAATGCTTGTTATATTTTGCTGACTTTTAAATAAAATGTCCAGTTTACCACAGGAAATATTAATTTATTGTTCAGCACCATTTTATAATTTGCTCTCAAGCCAAACATGGTTGAAAAATGCTGAATATTCAATTGCAATATTCAATATTAGTTTCTGCTATTAATTGCTCATTACTCTTCAACCCTTGCTGTATTTAGTGATTTAATATTGAAGAGACATCTAACTTTTATATTTATTATAACACTCAAGGTTGGAATATACTCTCAAACTTACAGATTGAAATCATAGTACACTTAAAATTAATCCCCCATTAAACTAAATTATTAATAGTTAAAGGCTTACTGAAACCCTATCTAATTCTGATAAAGACAAAGGGAGGGGGACATCTATTTAGACTTGCAACATTTTTGTACTGTAACCTTATAATAAAATTTGTATTAGCATTCATAACTTTGATTTCCAAGTCTGGTCCATTTTGAAGAGTTGACATTCTTCTCCTTGAGGCAATGTCATCTGATGTGATCTAGAAGGAGTGTCATTTCTGTTGCAGCATTTGTTCTTTGGAATCACACACACACACACACACACGCACACACACACAGAGCAAATTCTGATGGATATGACTTTGTGAGTCTTCGGGAAAAGTTTTAAAATTTAGCTTTTACCCACCCTAGGCAGACACAATTGGCAACATACTCCATTTCAAAACATTGATTTTGCAATTTAGTCTAATCTTAAAATGAATCCATCTTTTAGGAGTTTGAGTGTATGATTTGGTGAACCCCAGTTGTACAGTATATCATTGATCTGTGAATTTGTTATACCAATTGTTTTTATTTGCAATACTCTTTTCTTTGGGTTTTCATTTGATATATGCAACCTGAAGTCACATTTATATGCACTGGTTGGCTAGAAATAAATAAATGTAACCTACGGTATATAAGGGACAAAAAAGTGGCAAGAGGGACTGTGGTAATATTGGTACAATATGAGAAGACAAAACAGCAGATAAAGCAAAGAAAACTAAAGGAATTACATCAGAAAAAGTGATCCATTGGAAAAAGAAGCGAAGAAAAATACAGAGGGAATTAATGGAAAGGAAAATGCAAAGAAAAGTTAGGCATAAAGGAGGAATATCTAGAAATGCAGAGATAAGTGAGCATTTTTGTTATACTATCTTCAAAGTCTAAACAAATACAACTCAAAAGTATGTGTTACCCAATAATGACCTGTGTGTGTGAATAAAAATGCCCTTTCATATAAACCAGTTTAAATTTTCTGCATATTTCATCTCTTTTCCAAACCTGGTAAAGGCTTGAAATTCCCAAAAATTGGAATTAATTTTAACAATCTCATCATCACAGCTGAAGATTTCTCACTTCTCACAATTGCAGGGTGCTTATGAATTTTGCAAAATCTCTAGGCAGGCACAATTGGCAACACACTCCACTTGAAAAACATTGATTTTGTAATTTACTCTAATCTAAACTTTCACTAATCATATGACTTGATTCTGTTTTTCTACCCTGAGGGAATAAAAAAGCATATCTTTGGTAAATCATTCTATAAAAGTAATTTCAAAATTAGGCCCCTTTTGCCTGGTAAATTCAACATAAGATGAACTCCTTTCACAGACCCAATAAACATTATTTCTGTGGGGAAAAGAGATGGGCTGAGATACTTGGCTCAAGATTACAGGATTTTAAAGTGGAAGAAATAAATTGCTTCTATACGGCCTTTCCTTTATCCATTCTTCTCTCTCAGACTAGTCACTTTGATCTTGAATTTCCAATTGGTTTGACCACAGGTTCAAAATAATCAATGCAGAATTACTCCCAGTAGTACAGGAAGAAGTTGATCTGTTTGTCACCAGCACTCTACAAACCTGCCATATTCTTTTACAGGAACTTGATTGTCTCATCCCCCTCTGGGTATAACTTTCCTTCAGAGGAAATCATATTGTCTAGCAAATAATTATACCATGTTCTTGAATGAAGAGACATTTCCTTACCTGAAATCTGGATAAAGCAGAACAGGTAATCCCCCTTCCCCTAGGAATCAATGTTAAATAAATGCTTTCATCTGGTTAAACTATTTTCTTTTATCTGGGCTCCAGCCAATAGAATGCCTGTAAATAAACATCGAAATTCCTTTGCATCTGCCTTGAGAAGGGCAACATTCTACAGATTTGACTAAAAAAAAACAATGTCAAATAGGTCAGGATTACTTATTTTAACAGCTTTGAGAACAGAACCTTGCAAGTCACCTTATGGTCATGTGAATTAGGCAGGGGTTTCATCTAAGACATTGTCTCCAGTTATTGAAATATTGTCTCTTGACTTAGACTTGAGCATTACTTATCTCACAAGTGCTTTGATTGAAAGCTATTCCCTCTGCCTGTCCTTCGACACTATTCCCTGTTCCCTTCATATCTGTATGCTCCTTGATTCATTATCCCATTTCCTATATAGATTTCTTCTGTTGTAATAATACTGAATCTTGGAGAATGGAAGTGGTACAGAGAACAATCTTTACAGTGAAATTTCCCTGTGTAATTATTTCTTATTTCTTCTGGCCTCTACATAGGGACAGTAACTACCACTTCCCTGGAAATGCTTTTTCTATGTTGTTTTTTTGTCTTAGCATTTAGTCTCGCTTAATATTTACTCTTTTTTTTTTTTTTGAAAAGAATTTTATTAATTTTCTACAAACAAACATAACAAACAAAACATTAAAAACATCAACT
>BHEV01027926.1:0-36189 GCA_004319985.1 Emydocephalus ijimae
ATTTTTATGTTATGTTTTATGTTTTGTGTGTTTTTGTTTGTTGTTAAAATCAATAAAACTTTTTATAATAATAAAAAAAAACACTTACTGATTATGTTTAGATAAATTTAGGTCAATTCATCTGCCTCCATTGGGTCATTAAGCTCTTAGTCATAAAATTTCAGCACCAGCCTAACTTCACATGGTCACTGGTTGAGGAAGTGAGTAAATGAAGATTTAGTCTTATACCCTCACTTATATGTTTTGTAAGCATCTGATTTTGACCAGATTTTTTTTCAATAGAATGTATGTAAACATTGACTATAGTATCATGAAATTGATTTCTGAGATCATAAGAACAGCAGCCCCCTCCTCTGTTGACTGGGGGAATAGCTATCAGGCAGAGGCATCTAAAACCATTAAATATTATGCATTATCATATTTTAAGAGTACAGTGTCAAAACAACTTAAGAAATCAGTTTATATCATGTATTTCAGTATATTAAGATCAAACTAAAGATGTGCATCTCTCAATTATTTTCTCAGGAGCCTAATATTCTATAAGACGGGTATCAAACTCACCACATCATATTGCTGTCATTTGATGTTTTGTGGCATTTTTCCCATTCATGGAGCTGGGGTGGGCATGGCCTGAGCGTGACACATCCAGCCCGAGGGCTGCCAGTTTGACACCCCTGTGCTATAAAACTTACCTTTTTACAGGTAGTCCTCACTTACTTACTACTTCAATCAGTGATCATTTGAAGTTATGACAGTACTGAAATTTTATGGCCAATACCCACATTTATAACTTTCATGGTGTTCTTCTGTCATGTAATTGTCATTACAGTCAATATGTGTTGTCCTGTGTCTGATCTATTGTTTTTTTTTGTTTTTCCCAGTTTGCAAAGTAGAGAGATTGAAGAGAAACGGATTACCAAAAAGTAAGCAAGCACACAATGAGGAATATATATTAGAAGCAATGGGGTGGCATTAACAGTCCCAAACACCCTTGTTGGAGCTGCGAGTATGCTACACAAATAGGCTGGTGCATTTCCCATTCTATGCTTGCTTATTCTTTTGTAATCCCTTCCTCTCCAATCTCTTCATCCTGGAAAAGTGGGGGGGGGGCAAGCAATTTCTGTAGGCAATCTCCTGTGTCTAGCCCATTTTTTATTTCCTACTTGCAGTGTAAAAAGATTGGAGGGGAAGGGATTATAAGAGAGTAAGCAGGCACACAATGGTTAATACACTAAGCTGCATTGTAACAATGCAGTTTATTGCTCTCAATTAGTATAATCCATTGTATGCCTGCTTACTCTTTTGTAATCCCTTCCTCTCCAATGAGTGTAAATACAAATATTAATGCTCTTCTTGTTAATTATCTCATTGCCAGAACAATCAATTCAAAAGATGGTTAGAAGGGAAACAGAAAGAGAAGGTGTGAAATGACTAGTCTTCTAAGTGTTGAGTTGGCTGTTCCATTGATGCTGGAGTAAGCATTACAAAGCACAGGGGAGTGGGGAAAACATAGTCACAACCACATGATTTCCCACTTAGTGACCACTTAGCAATGGAGTTGCCCATCACAATTGTGACCACTAAATGACTAAAGCACTGTCTGTATTCCAATGAAGATTTACATGGTATCCAGTGAGGTTAAAATTTAACAACTTAAATAACATAACCAAATAACTGATTAAATTTTGAAGATTTAACCTCACAACTTGCATTATACTGAATGACATTCCGTGAAAAATATTTTCCAAATATTCTTTTTATTTGTTAGATTAATAATCCACATTTTCTCTGGGACCTTGAGGTAGTTTACATATGGTTCATTTCATTTGGATGTTCTGTGACTAGACTGCCCTGAAAGAATGCTTAGTCCATAGGCATCCAGTGAATTACTATGGGTGAAAGTAGAATAAACCTGTGTCTTCCCATTCTTAATCTAACATCCTTATCATTCCATCACCCTGTTCCTTACTCCTGCAACTTCATCCTTCTAGGATTCAATGTTATGATTTTTTTAAAAAAGTAATTTAGTTGTAATATTTCTTTATAGGTTAACAACTGTAGAAGCGCTTCATAGTTTTTCTACTCTCTATGGCCATTTTATTTGTCATTTAATTTAGCTATAATTTCCTATAACCATTAATGGAATTCTACAAAGTTTTACGCTTCTGAACAATCCAGCAAATCTCAGCACTGTTCAAATGTTCATTTTTATTATTAACAGTGACTCCTTCTTGTTAAGAAATTGTTAATAAATTATCCAAGATGAAATCCTCTTAATGGATTTCAAATCTGAATTACTTGATAAGATATCTAACAATAATCTCAGTGAAACCACTGAAGCCCACTTGTGAAAGTATGTTCATGTTTGTAATATTTGCTTAAAAATAAGCTGGTCATTTTGATTTTATTTTTATAATAGTCTGAAGATACTTTTTCACAAATTATTATTGCAAAGATCAAGTGTAATCTAGAGGTCTGTTAAAGTAAGCAGCGTCAAAAGATTTGAAACCCAAAGCCTCTTATATCATGAGCAAGCTTTAATGAACAGCTGCAAGGAATCCACTATCTTTTATTTATTGGTGGACATGCCCAATCAGAATAAATGTGACAGACAGGGTATGAAGAGCTAAACTTCTGGGATAGAATGAAGATCTTTCATTATGCTTTTTTCATGATCAAAGCAAGTTTGTTGCTTTAATGAGGCAGCTTGGAATATAATACATGAAACAAATAATTATTGCGTATCCTTTTTCGGATGGTTAATAAGCATAGTAAAAGCTGCAATGCATTTGAACAACATATTTAATGAGTGCTGCAAAATCCTGACATAAAGAAATCTAGTTCATTGCAAATGAAAAGAAGAGACCAAATACCATAATCAGATATTATTTGTTCTCGGTCTGATCAGTAGCAAAGCAAAAGGATATTCCTTTGCTGTTGCAAACTGAAAACTTCACGAAGGAAGGCCCAGAGCTTCCCAGATTTCTCTGGATAGCAAGATGAGTGGCATATAAATGTAATAAATAAAAAATAGACAAATCTTTTATCAATGTAACTTGGTGTAAGGCCTATTAAAAATCAATGGGGATTACTTCTGTGTAGTTCTATAGAAAGTTGGCCACACTGGGAATTTTGCAGTTGAAAGAGAAGAATCCAGTGTGATGCATTGATGTTGACTTCAATCAGCCATCTCTTGAAGATAAGCCTTATGTTGACATTACTTAGGACAAATATAACTCGCATGCTAAGAATAGCACAACCTTCCAGTTACTTTTTAAACAATTAAATCAAGTTAGATTTTATCTGCTGTCTTTACTTGTTAATCAATTGTACTTTCTTTGAACTCCTTGCCTAATGTGATATTAACACTATGCACATCCTCCAGTTAGGAAAATAGTGTGTGCAAGTGTTTGTGACCAAAAACATTTTCCATGAGAAGGAAATTTAGTGAGCCACAGTTCTTCATGATGACATCAGAATAATTGTCCTTACTGCCTGGTGACCTCAATGTTTTGCAAGTGGTGGCATTTTATATTATAGAAAATAAAGGGACAGGGTTAACATCACAGCTTAAGGCTAGGATGGGATATGGTCAGTGTCTGGGATAGGAGTGGGTCTCAATATTTTGAATATATTTAAATAAAAGTCTGTGTTGTTTGGATAAAAATTAGGTTTGCTAGTACCCACAGTAGCAGATACACAAGTTGTAATTCAGGTTTTAAGTCACTGCTGTATTGTAAAATTAATATTATACAATGGATATGTGAGAGGAGCAATGACAAAACTTGTCACTTCTAAAACTTCAGCATTCACACGAAAGAGAACCAGACGTACAGGGAAAGGAGAAAATGTTTTTTTCAAGCTTGTGTGCTATTTCTTATGCAGGAGAAAAATGAAGCAAAGTGACTGTTAATGCAGACATGTATTGAGTCAGCTAAGAATAAATTATGAAGCCTGAAAACAGATGCTACTGCTTTGTTGATACAAAGAAAAATGCTTTGTATACATCACTGCATATTAGAAAGCATCACTTTTGAGGATTTTGCACAACTTTACTAATATACCCAGAAGCTATGGAAAGCTTCCTCTTAGTGTGTGTGCATGGATCTGTGTGACAACTAAGTGAAAGGGTAAATACAAGAGTACTTAAACGGTACGAACACCAATACTACAAATCCTCCAACAGATATGTCTCAGAATGAGGCATATATAATAAGAATAGCGTTACTGCCAGATCCAATCTGAGTTGGTCACTGGGACTAGAGGTTTGTTCTTCTAGGGTTGAGTCCATTCTCAGGGAACTTCTCAATCACCAGGTTTGAGTTCTGTTCTGTGCATACTATTTATGTGGTGTCTGGTTGTATGTGATTTTGAATTGTTCATTGGGGTATTGATGGCTGGCTATTAAGTCATAGATTGTTGGTTCCTTGTGCTGCAATGCCCTCAGCTCCTAAGTACCGGGTAATCTGGTAGTAAATGGAAAGGGTATTGTTTCCCAGGCTTCAATTATTTCTCTGGCTGTTTTTATCCATGCTCGGTCAACAATCTTAGTAGCTGCAGAATTGAATGCATGTCCTTGTTCATGGCAGGCTACCAATAAGTTTGGGTCTCCTCTTCTAACAGCTTGGTCGTGTTCTTTAATTTGGTGGTTAACTTCCTCCCGATCTGTCCTACATAATCACAAGGGCAATCCATGCAGGGAATCCCATAAATTTCTCGCACTTCCAACCAATCTTTGTGCTGCATGATTTGATCTCCTGTGGTAGCCTCTGGGTGGTGGGCAATACCCACTTTCAGATCTCGGATGCTGTGTTCTACTGCTACTGAAATGTTTTTGATGTATGGCAGGGTGTGCTATATAGTTTCTTTCTTTCTTTCTTTCTTTCTTTCTTTCTTTCTTTCTTTCTTTCTTTCTTTCTTTCTTTCTTTCTTTCTTACTTTCTTTTTTCAAGGACTTGCAATAAGCTCCCTTTTATCTGCTGGTGCTATAATGGTGAATGAGGAAAGCTAATATTATAAGCTGTTCCTCTGCAGCTGACTCTAGCACATTTTGACTACCAGTTCCATCATTCATGGAGAGTATGGTTTGATGTGCTTGCTTGGGGAACTATAGAACCTTTCATATTTAGAAGCCTTTAATAAAGGATGACTGATTAAATGTCACTTCAAATGTCTAGTTTTAATTCTACTAATATCAGTCTAAACAGATACACACTCAGAATCCTACTGTATCTTATCTTTCCTTCAATTCCTCCACCTACTGATGAAAATTGGCTTAATGATCATTATAATTCAATACATCTGGTTGGTTCCAGTTTGAAAATGGCTGTTTCACAGGATCCCAAAAACTCTTGGTGTGTGAATTTTGATTTGTAGCAATCAGAGGTGCTTTGAAAATATGTTAGAATGGATTTAATTTTAATTCATTCTTGGCTTTGGTTAGATAATTACCAGGCTATTAGTTCCTTGAGTGGGGATAAAGCATAGTTACCTAGTACTTGACATCTGATGCCCATACTTTTTGAGACCAGGCTGGACTAAAAATTGTCCCTCATTGCTTAAAATGCTCCAATGAAAAGCTGTTTTTCAGAGAGCTTTTGCCACCTGCTGCAGCTTTTATTTTAACACATTGGAACAATTTGCTGGGGGCAGCAAATGGAACATTAAGTACCATTCATACATGATGTATTGGTTTAAAAGCCCCCATTAATGTGTCAAAAGTGCAGGAAATGATTTTACACATATGGCTGACATACTGTATTTAGAAACCTGCTTATTTAGTGTCTTGGAAGCCCCAACATCTTTGTGCTTATGTTAGTTTTCTACATCTATGTAAATAAGACACCCTAGTCTTTAGATGTTGAATAGAGAATTGGAAATACCTTAGTTAGCTTACATTTACTAGGTGACTTCTCAACTAAAATAAAGCAATTGCTCATCAGCAAATATATCCTCTGAATGCACTGACACTCTTTTTTTTTGAGCAAGCATTCTTCTGAGCAAACTATCCTTCCATGAAATCAATCTTAAATCAAGTAAACTTATATAGATTATATGATATGTCTCAAATATAGATTCACGTAATGGTAAAATGTTTTGAATTCCTCTATCCCTTCCGCCCATCTATTGAAATATGTTATATAATGATTTTTGAATTCTAGCATGCCTGATTATCTAGATGACCAGACACTCCAGCCCAGATTTATTGAGACTACAGGTTTTGAAATTCCTAGTTGTGGAGGTTGGGAAGATTGGCCTATACTAGAAACAGCTGGTCATAAGAATCACATCTATCATTGATGATAGGTCCCTTCCATAAGTATGGAGAAATCTATTTGTTCAGCTGCTGTCAACCTTTTTTTCCTCAAGATTGTCACATTCTATCAACATTGACTCCATATTTAAGGTCCCAAAGACATATCTACCTTGTTTGCTGATAAAAATCCCCAACTGTTCTTATTTTTTGTTGGTAGCTGGCTTTTGTTTATTACCACATATGTTCCATTTGGTAGATTTAGTTCTTTATAAAAAAAATCACCTTGTTCTCTGTAATGACCATCCATAGCCCTGAAAACATAGAATTTCTTTTTTTTAAAAAAAGCAACGTATGCCTTGCATATGTAAAAATTCATTCCTGCAATTATTTACAAACAGTTCTCTGAATCCCATAGAGGTTTTCAAAACTGGTTCAGTATCGTTTGTGCAGTTTCTGTGCATTATGTTAATCAGTGATGTTCAATATAGGGAGTAATACTTTTATCATTATCCATAATGGAGAAGATTGCATGCTTGCATAAGGAAACTGAGAACAATCTAAAAAACTTGCTCTGGACCCCGATTTTCCCTGGGCAAAGTTGCTGTGGTTTGACAATGCTCCAGCTTTGTGATTGCAAAGTTTGTCTGTGCATAGTGGAAGCAGTATCAGAGTCACTCCAGATTTTGCCTGAAGTATGTTAATGGAGTCATGTCCCACATTTTGAGATTCCCTCATGTATTTCATTAGGGACCTTAGCAGAAAACTGGTGGAGGAATTGCTGTGCATATTGAATAAAGAACCATGTGATTAGTTTTTTATTCAATATACACTATTTATATACAATATACAATATATATACAATATATACAATATATATACAATATATACAATTATATACAATATACAATATTTATTCAATATTCAATATTCCTGTGCATATTGAATAAAATCACATAGTTCTGTATTCAAGGAGTAACTATGAATGAATAGTAAAAGGAAAAAGGAGAAAAACAAATCTTCAGCAGAGATTTGTTTCTTGTTTTAACCTTTTTTATATATTACTAGGTGAAAATGAATACATATGAATCAATTCCTCATTTGATAATCCTTAAACATTGGAATGTTTGAAAAACAAGCTACCCTTGAAAAACAAAATTGGATGAATCTCCTCTCTGTGAGAAAGTTATTTGAGTAAAAGAACATTCTTATCTAAAACATAAAGAATTATCCCAATGTATCAAAACTTTTGTAATAGAGCATGTTGTAGATCACATCTGTTGTTGAACATAATGTTGCCGGTGAATTCGGGTTTTATAGCTTCCGTAATAGCAGATAATTGTGATAAATGATTCATATCAACTACAAGCGACACTTTTTAAAATTTCCATATCTGGCAACCATAAAGCATTTATGAATGCTTCAATAGACCTCCATGACTGAAAACAGCTTTATGGTTAATTTCATCTCAATGTGGTAATTAGCAGGGTTTGAAGCAATTCCTGGAAACAGGCTGATAGAGGTGAAAGATTAACACACAAACTTTTTTTTCAGAGCTACATATACCCAATAATGCATGGGTTTCTTCTGTAAACTGCTAGTTTTTTTTTTACCTCAGATGAAAGAAAAGGTTCTTACAAAAATGGCACATGAGTCCTAAAGAGCAGAAATCAGTGTAGGTGGTCCCAAAGAGATAATCTTCATATAAGTAAAAGGAAACAGTTTTACTGGGAAAATACATATCTAAATGGAAGCTGGCCTTGAAAACTGCTAAGAAGGCATTTTGTCTGAAATAGCTCCCAGTGCTTTTTATTCTAGTTACCCCAGAAGGGCAAATATTTCAAAGTAAAGTTTTTATTGAGAGTCAGTTCAGTCTACTGCTTAGGTCATCAGGAGACTCTGAGTTCTAGGCATGAAAGCTGGCTAGGTGACTTTAGGCCAGTACATCTACCTCATCACAACCCACCTCACAGGACAACATGAGCACAATATGAGGAAGAAAGAGTATTCGATATATTTGATGCCTTGGGTTATGTATAAAAATAATAAAGACAGGATAAATAAATGAATAAATTATTTCATATCCCAGGGTTGCATTCCAGCATTCAAATTAGATGCTAACATTGGAACACCCATCGTTTAGAAAGCTTATGATGCAGCTCCCTGGAGAAATACATTTTTAACTTTTGTGATGATGAAATAAATGGTTGGCTTGTGGTACATATGTGAGAGCCTTTAGCAGTGCCATCAACTAATAAGTAACAGTACACTTATTATAATATATTCTTACAGACACAAAAGAAGCCGTTTCCATGAAAGACCTAAAAAGTGAGTCTTATTTTTATAATTATGCTCTTACCATTGTTTGTTTTATTTCACTGTTATTAGAGTTTGCTTTGATACATCCAATTATGCGTATTGAAGTATATAATTTTATACATTCTTTTTTCTTTTTGGTAAAAGGTGTCTTGCACTCAACAGGATTTACATCTGGATAGAATTGCAGAGAATTGTGCTGTAAAATTGTATGAAAATGCAAATATGGAAAGAGTGACACCATTTATAATTTTTAAATGACATGTTTAGACGTAGCAGTTTCTTCTATTCTGAATCAATTCACACTGCATTTTCAGTTTCCCATTCCCATTTGTGACTGACAGTTATTTCTTCCCTTCTCCATTTTCTTTTTTAAAAAATTACATCTTGAAAAAGCAGATAGGGATTGAAATGTCAACTGTGATCTGAGCTGAGTATTTCATAGTGGCCATGAACTGGATAGAAGAGTTCATTTATCTGGTTCCTATATAATAAGGTCTGAAGACTCTTAGTCCTTGAATAATGAAAACAAGTCCCTGGCATGAAAAATACAACTCATCAAGCCTGGCAGCATTTGTGTTTGTTTCTGGGAAAGTGATGCAGGAAACAAAGAATCCTGCATTATTTAACCAGGTAAAATATGGCCTAAAATTGCCCCATTTTAGCTTTCAGCTATGTGTAGGAAGTCCTTGGACCTATGACTACAATTGGGTCATAATTTCCATTACTAAATAAGGTACCTCATTTTTTTGCCATGGTTGTTAAGTGAATCACAATCATTAGGCAAATCCAGCTTCCATCATTGGCTTTGCTTGTGGGAAGCCAGCTGGGAAGGTCACAAATAGTGATCCCACGGTCCCAAGATGCTGGACAGCCATAAATACATGCCAATTGCCAAGTGTCCAAATTATTATCACATGGCTATTGAGATGATGCAACAACAAGTGTGAAGACTGGTCATAAGTAACTTTTTTCCAGTGCCACTGTAACGTTGAACAGTCCCTAGACAAATGTATTCTTCTGCTGAATTGCAGAAGGTACCCAGGTACTTACAGAAGAAAAAAAAAAAAGGAAAAACACATCAGAAAGGACTACTTGTTTCAGAATTTTTCCAGCATGTTACAGTAAAGTTATTCTCCCTGGGCTTCTATAGCACTATTAAAAACTAAATACAACTCAGTATCACAACGTTTCTCATTTCAGCATTAGGAGGAATCATGCAAGCAATTGTGGCATTTAGTTCCCGGTAAATAAATACATGAATAAAGGGAAGACTTTGGATCATCAAAAGCAAAAAATAAATAAAAATGAACACTTGAGAACCCCCAGAGCAAAAGGTCATCACAGGAAAGATAAAATACAAATATGATTGCTGCTTCTTGCTGTTGATTTCAATTGTTCAGTTTGGGTAGCAGGTGCTGAAAGGTACAGCTTTGATGGACAATTCTGATCCTTTGCCATGGCATCTTCCATCCTAGGAAAATGGATGCTGCAATCCATCATGTCCCTGACATAAACGATCATAGTTCAATATTCTCTTCTGAGTAGCACTTATCTTTGGCATTACAGAAAGAGTGTCTGATTGTTTTCTTGTCAAACAGGCATGTTTTGCACAGAGACAGGCTGTGAATCGACTCTAATCACATGTAGTCTCATTGACCTGAAGTGGGGATGATATACTCATTTATCATAAAAGATGGATCAAAGACAGGCCAGATTGTTCATTGTTTGCATACGTACATGTATATCAAAGCTGATCTGTAATACAGCTTGAGAATAACCTGTTTTGCTTTATTTTGGAGAAGGAGAGCATAAATATAGAAACTTTAGTTACTTTCAGGGGGAATGTTATTCCAGCTATGCCTTTTTATGAAAATGATGCATGTGGTTTGTGAAATGACTATTACATTGTGATGCTACATTTGTTAATATTAATTATCACTTGATTTCAAATCACGCTTTCTCCCCGTTTTTGACTTAATAGAATTCCAAATAACAACTTATTTTAATTATCTTCTCTTTTTCCTTATGAAAAGGATACTAAGGGCAATATTGTTTCTATGTTGTTTCCCCATCTTATTTTTTTATTTATTTTGTTATGGCATGCCTCATTAAGATTGCTGTAATTTGTTCTCATTTCAAGAGCCAGCAAAAACTCCTGTATCCCCCCAGCCAGTTTCCATAAAAGTGGCAACACCAGGTAAACATTTCAATTATGTTCTCGTGCTTTGTTTTCAGGATTATTTAATCACCCTTTTGGGCAGCATGTATTTATTTTTATTTTTATTATTATTTTATTTCATTGGACCAGAGCGCCATCTGTTGGTTCAGATGAATAGGAACTCCTTTTGTTTTGTGAAAATAAAAATAATGTAATGGGTTTTGACTTGCTCTACCAATTGACAAAACCATACATAATCATTTACAAGCTACAATAATTGGATTCACTCATTGTGTTAAATCAAAACTAAGCACACTACACTGCACTGTGGCTTGGTCATGAGGAGCAAACCTTGCAAATCTCGGAAGGAAAGATTTTCCTCACAGAATATGATCATCATCTAATTGTTGAGGGTGAAATTTCTTGAAACAAGAGCCATGCACAAGGAAGGCTGCTTTGGGAAGGCAAGATCAGTGGATATTCACTGCATTTCTGTCAAATACTTGGCCACATTTGCAAATATAGACCTAGATGAAAGCCTTCCTGCATTATTTGCGGGGGACGGGACAAAAGAACATTTTTACTGGCCTACAGCAGGTTTGTTCCATTTATAGACAATCATCCCATATTTAATTAGTTGTTATATGTCTGTCCTTTACCTGTTTTTGTGGAAAACCCAACAACATGGGTTATCTAGTTACACATTTTCTATTATAATAAACATTTGGTATTCCTACTCTGAATACTTAACCATGATAAAATTATTTCTAAAGTTGACTCTGTAGGCATGAATTGGCTTCTGCAAATCAGCATCCTCCTTTAGCCACTTTTTTTTAGAGAAGAGGATGGAGGTGACAGAAAGTAAAAAGAAGATAATATTTTTCTTCAATAATTGTTGGTTTGATTCTGTGCCCCACAACTGTGGCCTCCAAATAAATGACCCCAATTAAATGGAAAATCTTATCCTTTTTTTATCTGTATGAAGTGAGTGAAAGGAGGAAACAGGTGCTGAAGATACAATATAATTATCAAATCTCACCAGGCTCAAGGTTGACTCAGCCTTCCATCCTTCCGAGGTGGATAAAATGAGAACCCAGATTGTTGGGGCAAATATGTTGATTCTGTAAACCAGTTAGAGAGGGATGTAAAGCACTGTAAAGTGGTATATAAGTCTAAGTGCTATTGCTATCCTAAGGCAACAGATTATTCAAATAGTCCCACAAGGAAATAATTGTATAAGTTGTTCCTCTGATAACAGTGACTCAGGTCGTTTCAGATGACTTCAAATATAGTCTTCACAACATATAAATCCTCATTTAGCCATTTTGAATAGTATTATTCCTTTGTAAAGAATATCAACATTAAAATCATTCATGAGAGTGCATTCATTGCTCTGCAGAATGATGATTTCCATTAACAAAAATGACATTATAAAGTAATTGCTAGTTCTTAAAAACAAACCCACTTTTTTTCCAGATATTTTTCAACATTCCAGTTTGCCTAGCTCCCTGAAATATTCAGGCCCAGTTTTGCTTCTTTCCCTGAAAAGCTAATATTTTGATTTTTTTTTTTAAACAATTGTGTCAATATTGCAACAATTGCTGAAAATGCTTATGGGGCTGAATTATTCTAAAAATAATTTATTGCCTGAAAAAAATATTTTAATAGAACACAGAACTTTTGTTGAAACTATGTAGTAATATATGTGAATGACTGAACAGCTTGAAATATGAAAGGGTTAAATGTTTAGGTGAATTCTTGCATGAATTCAAAAACCAGAGTGACCATTAAAAAATCTTGCAGTAGGAGGAAACTTGGATTTAAGTTTGATTGAAATCCATGGGGAAATAAAAATTCTGCACAATAAAATGTTTGCAGTTCAATTGCAGAAATGTTCATTCAGAAGCAATTCCTACAGAGTTAGTGTGGCTGACTTTCACATATTTTTATATTTTATCTTTCACATATTTGTATATTTTATCATTAAAATCCCATTTATTTATTTTCTTTGAAATTGGACAAACATACCCCCTTCAAAACTGAGTTTCTCAGGATGACTAAAAATATTAAAATCATAGTGTATATTTAAACTAAAATAATTAAAATGCACTATATAAACAATAAAAGTCTAGCTGCACATTGATCAAAATGCTTCTGTGTAGTGTATGTGAATGTGTATTTGCAGTATTAACAGGTAAAAAGATATGGGGAAACTATATGTAGTATACTGTTGTAGTATAGTATATATACCATCATTTTTATTGAAGAAATGCTTAACAAAATAAAACCCACAAAGGAAAATAAAGATAATAAATAAAAATAGTAAATAGTGAAAATAGCAGAAAAGGGGAAAAAAAGGAAGAAAAGGAAAATAAGGATTATAAAGAAGCAGCTTCCAATCTTCTTGACAGTAGCTATAAATAGATTTTAATTCTTTCCACTCTCAAGTTTCCACATGCATGTATCAATAGAAATTTTCAGTATGTGTTGACACTATAAACAGTCTGGATGATCTTGGAGCCCCTGGACATTACTATTTATATGAAAATAACTACAGTCTATTAAATGCTTTTTTATAGTACTTCTAATGTAGTTGTTTCTAAAAAAGCAAAAGGCAAGGAGAAAGGATTATGCTGGCGCACTAATTCATGTTTGGATCACTAACATACTTGAAAATTTGGGTGTAGCAGCTCAGATATAATCTCAAACTTACTTTCTCAATTCTTACCTCAAAGTACTTTCCTTCTACTATAATTCTACTTATTAGAAGAATCTATGCGCATAAACAAATCAATTGAAACAATCATCTATTGTAATTACAAGTTTCAAACTTTACAACTGCAATACTGAGTATAGTAAAATTGACTCATGCATATTGAGACTTCTGCATGAATCAGCCAGGGGGAGCAAGCTAGCTACAGGAAGCAATCTGAAAGCTGATGAGAAAACTCCTTAATATAGAAGTAAAGCTGATGAGATTTTGACTTTATGTGTGATTTCATTGTCTTGACAACAAATGTTCTTTAAAGATAACATAAAATATGTTTATTCTGTCAGTTTCTAGCAAAGCTACTCTAGAGACAATGCTGTGCTTTAGAAAAACTTTTCACATATTACCTTGCTGTTAATTGATAGCAAGCTCTAGGTCTTTTACAAGGAAGGCTTGATACCTCACCACTGTCTCACCACCTGTTTGAGATTTGGGGAGTTGAAATTCTAAATATTTCCCGAGTAGCAGATGGGAAATGTTCTGCCAGCCTCTCTTCCTTCCTGAGCCATCACTAGTATGAGTGATCTCTATTCACCTTCTGTTATGACACACCATTGCCTTCTCAAGTAGCTTCAGAGGATGTTGGATACTCAATTTGTGAACTGGAAATTATATAGATTCCACGGCCCATGCTTCTGTATCAGGAAATGAGGCAAAACATATCCTATTTAGTCACAAGAGGTTTGTTAAAAGAGAGATGTAGGGCTGTTCGAAACCATTTGCCTCTCCATTCTCCCTCTCCTGGAAAAGAGATGGGAACTTTTTCCTCCATGAATAATGGGGAGAAGGTGTAGAAGTAATGTTATATTATATCCAATTATGCTTAGATTACAGTTGTCAATCTCACTGCCATCACGTGACGTTTCTTGAAGTTTTTCCCATTCGTGGAGCTGGGGTGGGCATGGCTGCACCTGACACATCCAGCCCGTGGGCCACCAGTTTGACATCCCTGGCTTAGATAGTCATTGATGAGTAAATCATGGACAAGATGTTAATTAATGCAGCAACAATTAAATATAATAAAATGCTTAGTGCATTCTATCACATGCAGCCACGTAATATTATTAATATTTATAATGTTGATCCAAACACTTAATCATATGATTACTAATGTAATATTGAATTGAATTCTGAGCTGTGTTGCAATACTAGCAAAACTTCGGTGTGCATTAAGACATTATTTATATGGGCAAATAATATTTTTCTGTCTGTAGTCTGATAGAATAAATTAAGGATTTCATAGCCTACGGCCATTTCTTGACAGGGCAGATGCAAACATTAAATTGGATTGAGCAACCCACCGATGCCATTTCTAGGGACTTATTGACAGGATGCCAGATCTTGTTTTCCCAACTACTTACCAATCAATGTTTCTGATCCCATTTCTAACACCAAGTTATTATGAAATGATAATTATGTGCCTAGTGAATAAAGGAAACCAACAGGTAATAGAAAAGTTTAACCCGCAACGATTATTGGATCTATATTAGATATCAATAGTGGAGTTGCCATATATGGATAAACTGTAGAAAGTTTATAATGGTACTTTGCTCCCTACATGGTCTTTTGAAATGGGAGTCATTTCTCCCATTTTTGAATATTCGGACATGCATATTAATTTAATAATAATTGATTGTTGTGAGCTGCCCAGAGCTGCTTAAAATGGGTGACAATATAGATCTTTTAAATAAGCAAATAAACACTAATTTATTAGCTTTCTTTTCTTGCACATGACTTGTCTGTATAGATCTAATGGAGAAGGACCTTTATATCTCTCTATAAATGATTTGCCTCTATGGCAATAGGTTTTTAGTTTATTTTAATTTTAATTTTTCCTGGGGGGAGGGGATGAGGTTCTTGTAAGCAAATGAGTGGGTTCAGGGATGGGATCCAACTGGTTCTGTTGCTTTGCATCGCATGCGTGCGCGAGTCATGCGAGTGCAATTTATGACCTGCTGAGCTGCCTGGACAGCTGAGCAGCGCTACGTGCAAGTGCACAGCAGTTGGAAAAGCCCCTTTTCCCTGCTTTTTCAACCGCAGCTGTGTCGTGCAAAGCAGCTGCGGTTGAAAAAACAAGAAATAAAGGTCAGGTAAGAGCCCGGACCGGTGGGTGGGCCATAACAGCAGCAGACATAGAACCGGTTCTATATGCTCTCTGTCTGCTGCTCTTCAGAACTACCAGTTCCACAGAGGTGGACAGAACTGGTAGAATCCCACCCTTGAGTGGGTTGGACAAGAAATTTCTTGTTTGCTGGCAGGCAAACAATAGTTAGCTGTCATTGCTGCAAAGCTAAGTTCTGATTCATCCTTGGTCCTCTATGAGCACTGCAAACTTACAAAAAAGCAAAACATATCCTTATTTCTTCTCTCTTGTAATAAAACAAACTAACTTCCCTTTCAAACTCTTAATTGAAGGATGAGTAAGCAAGTGACTTCAATCTATCATTTTACTTTCTGCTCAGTGTGGAAATACTACACTGCTTGCTAAAAACTCTCAAGGGCAGGAAAATGTCCTTGCTTTTTTCTGACTTTCCAGAACCATACATGAAAGAAGAGCTGATAGAAGTAGGAAACTACACCCCATTTTCTCACCTCTGCCTTCCCAGAAACGTATTAATATAGAATGCTATTAAAAATTATCATAATTCTTTTTTTCTTTTATATTAGCAGACAGGCCAAAGAAGGCTGCACATGTGAAAGAATCTGGTAAGACCTGGGTATCTTTTTTTCCCCAAATTACACTTTCTATTTTGAATACTTGTATTAATTACATGAAAAATAGACTACATCTTGTACCTGTGAGTTACTTAGGACTAATTCCTACAGCCCCCTATCTGCTACCCCCAAATCATCCATATTATGGTCTCCACTGAATAATTCTTGCTATCTCTTCAATCCATTCACTGAGTCTGGATGGACCATATCTGCACATATAATTACATTTTTCTTATTGTAATTATCTCCAGCATGAAAGGCATTTAAAGGACACACTAACAAGTTTATCTAATGGCTTATTATATTCCGTATAGAATTCCATGCTTCTACCAAACTTTGCCCATTTAAATGTTTATCCTCCTTTGTGTCTCATAATATATGTGAGGTCTATTAATAGTATTAACATTCTATTAATCAAGAAATTTATTCTTTTTGTTACCATTAACAAGCAACTCTCTTTCTGATTTAATATAAATTTTGAAGAACAAAACCACAATTTACATAGATACATGCTCATGGTAATAAGAATAAATTTTGCACAGAATTGGAAGAAATAAACAATTCTAATGAGATCTGATTGGCGACTTAAATTTGGAGAATATGCAGCAATAACAAAAATAAGCAGCATATATACAATAGGAATAAAATAAAAGCCACTTAATCCCTGCTTTGTTTTAATTATGAAATCACAAGACTAATTAACTGTGATCTTGGTTTCTCATTTCACTAATGATATGTATTGTAATATATGAAATAAGCACACCCTTATAGACTCTGATGGAGAAATCATATTGTGTTCTTCTTCTTACATCCCAGAAACACATAAAAAAGAAAAGCCAATAGAAATAGGTTAGTATGTTAATATTTTCTTTCTTTTACAACTGCAAAACATGATATTGGACATGGATATGGGTTATACAAGTTCAAATTGTGGAATAACTGAAATCCTTATATCTTCTTCTTTTAGCCAAAGTGCCAAAAAAACATGTGCATATAAAGAAATCTGGTATGTATCTCAGAAATGGTACTGTTCCCTTTGAACACTTAGTGTAAATTAATAGAAGACTATGGAAATGGATGTTCCATATTCTAAATGGCTACCAGTGAAATAAAGCCCAAAATGTGCATAATAAATTACCAGGCCTCATCCACATAGTCCTGTAGCTTTGCCTCCAACATGGCTTGCTTGTCTTTTCTTGAGATATCCTCAAATTGGATCTTGGTATTGAATCCCAATTTCTGGAAGAAGGGGTAGAAACTGCTCAGTCTTATTCTCAAGTCAAAAGACATATAAGCCTTAAGAAGAAAACCACAAAAACAAACAAAGTGCATTCTGCCAACTGAATCCAGAATTTAAGTATTAAATTATATACTGCTTATTTTGAACATTTAAATGCAAAAATCATTTTCTGGTCATATAAACTTTAAGTTATTTTTTTAATCAACAAAAATGAATATATGAGTTATCTAGTGAGAGGAGTCTCCTGAATTTTATCTAAATTTTAATTGAGGATTTAAAACATTCTGTCTCTAAGTGCCCTCAATTTATTCCTTCCTTCTTTGTGAAATATGGAATCATTCACTGTTTATTTTGAATACCTGAATGCAAAAATCAAGTTCAAACCTTCTTCTTATTTTCTAGAACCAGACAAGAAAGAAAAGTCAATAGAAATAGGTAAGCATGCTCTTATTTTCTACATTTACTTTACCTAAAAGTTGTATTAAGGCTAAATATTCAACATACGTGATAATAATATATTTAAATCTTTTCATTTCAGCCAAGCTGCCAAAGAAGGCTGTGTATGCAAACAAAACTGGTAAGGCTAAGGGGAAAAAAATCTGGGACATTCAACTTTCTACCTTGAAAATTAATCAAAGACTACAGAAATGAGTGTTCCAACTGTTGAACTAAAATATCAAACATTGATAGGAGATGATTCAATCTTTTGTCAACCATACTAAATTGACTTAATGAGGAAATCCTATATTAAAAATCTGGGAGGAAATGTTGACATGGATGAAAGTGGGAATATTGACTTCGGATCAATTGGTACATGATGATGACAAATTTTAACAAATGATACGCTGAGAGACAAATATTAGATGTTACCCAGTGGCAATATTTACAGTTACAATAATTGTTAACAGCATTGTTTGAACCAGCAGCATTTTCACTTTCTGAGGCACGAGAACAACTAGCTAAATCTTTTAAAACAAAGAAACCAACAATTCATTTCAACAGATATTATCAATTCAATATGCAATATTCAGATGAATCAATTCAATATGCAAAAGGTAAACGATTAGTGGAATAAAGAATTAGAGGTTCCTGTATTGCCTAGATAATGAGACTGTGTCTTAACATCTATACCAAGAAAATCAATAGATCTCAATTTCTGACTTATAAAACAAAAAATAATATTTAGAATTTATTGGGCTCCTTTGTGTTTGTATAGAAAAGAATTCTGTAGGACGGCATTTTATTGGGATTCAGTAATGGCAATGCTTCTTTAAAAGCATTAAATTTTGAGACAAAATAATGGACTACATAAATGTTGACTGTACAACAAAAGCTGAGATTTTTTGAGGATAATATTTTCTTAATACATGGAATTTCACAACTGAACAATATGAATTCTCTGTGCCCTTATTGTTGCTAAAAACTGGTATTGCAACATTGAAAAAATAAATGTATGGTTTTACTGGATTGAAGTTCTGTTTATAGTTGCTACCTATGAATGGATTGCCTATAGAATGGATAAATATAAGAAAATATGTGTGGATACTCCATAAGAAAATATGAGATTCATTTATACAAAGTACTATAGTTTAAAAAAAAAAGAATGAAAGTCATATAAATGTATTAGAAATATACATATACCTGAATAATGTTTGTATTAGATTATATATAGAACTGTATCTGTTTCTTGTTCTAACAACATATTATACTCTGTATCCTATTTTTTCTGTTGTACTTTTTCACTTATTTTTAAGCACTTCTTATGCATTGTTTTGATAATGTATGTATCCTTTTGTTCTTTTGCTTTTCTCTGTTATTGTTTTAAAAGCAATAAAATTATTTTTAAAATGTAGACAGGAGACCGCATTCTGTCCAATGTGATTAATTGGGAAATTTAAAAAAATCTATATTTAAGTGTCCTCCCTCTATCACTTTTTCTGTTAAGAATGGAATCATCCATTGATTATTTTGAACACATAAATGCAGAAATCATTTTCAAATCTTCCTCTTACTTTCTAGAAGCAGACAAGAAAGAAAAGCCAATAGATATAGGTAGGTATGGTATAATTTCCCCACTTCTGTTAATTGAAAGATGGGATACAAATATTAATTATCCATGTTCAATATTTATAATAATCAATATTCTTAAATCTTTTCCTTTTAGCCAAACTGTTAAAGAAGGCTATGCATGCAAGCAAAACTGGTAAGTCCTAAGTAAAAATAATTCTAGAAAATTCCATTTTCCACTTTGAACATTAATAAAAGGCTAGAGAAGTGACTAATTGCTAAAAAAAAAAAAAACACCAAATGTTTTGATTCCCTTTATTGCCCTCCCACATGGGAAGGGATGGCCTATTCTATTGGCACTCCCCAGATGACTGATGAACTGTATGGAGTTCTGGAGGAGCTTATGGTTTACACTGTGAATCTGGTGGATAGTTTAGGTGAGGTCTCAGTTGTTGCGAGGCATAGGCTTTTGACCACAACATCCCTAGGTGGCCTGTCTCTGTTTATCAATACCCGGCACACTTTAGATTATTGAGAAACCCCAGGAGATGGTACACAAAAGAAATGCAAGCCTGATTAATATGGGGTATTGCTGGTATTGCCTTGTAGTGATAAGGGCAGCAAAATATACATTTTATGAATGTTGATAGCTGTCCAGTGGTTCTACTTACGGTGACCCAACCTCTCCTAGATTCTCTCAAGGATAGCCACTAGATCATCTGAACTGTTTGTTATGGGGAATATTCTATATATCTGACAGATAATATTGCTCAGATTGACATTGAGTTGGATTCTGGCTGGGTGGGTCTGAACTGATCTGAGTGTGCAGTGTACAATCTTGTAGTATGATCTGGGTGAGTCCTGAGGAATAGATAGGTTGATTTGACTACTTGTTTGTTGTTGTTTTTAAACAAATTTTATTAATTTTACAAAAACAGTGCACAAACAATCAAGGCATAACAGCTTACAAATTCTTTTCTAAAAAAAAAAACAATTAAAGAAGAAAACCAATAGAACATACAAAATGATTCCAAATTATAATATCAATATTTATGTTATCTATTTAACTTCATATCTTATCCCAACTTCTCCTTTTCATTCTAATTATCCAAGTTATTTCTTGCTAATTAAAATGTTATTGCCTAAAACATCTTTTCTGAAGGCTGCTTGATCCCGAGTTAAAACTCTTCACACAGACGAAATTCAAACATCATATGCACTTTATATATCCTTCCATATCTTATTACCATTTTCAATATCATTCTTTGTCTGTTCTATTTCCAGCTATCCATTCATCTTTTTTGTTTTAATATACTTCTCCTATACGCTAATTGGAGTGACGCCTTTAACTCATTGCCCTAACTTAAAAGTACTTCATATGACACTTAATTTATCTTGGGATTCTGTTTAGTACATTCTAAAATTACACAATAAATTTTAAAAGAAAGGTCAATAACTAAAGAAAAAACCTATATAACCACTATCCATATCATTTGAAAAGAAAAAAAAACTAATCATATATATTAATACTCATTTATATCTTAAACATTTTACTCTAGATACACATATAAAAACACAATCTTATGAACCTTCCAGAATCCCCCCCTTTTTTTCCCAATTAAATTCACCCATTGTCTCTAAATAAGCTTTTTTTCTTTAAATCTTGCTTCCCACCATTGAGGCTTCTCCTCCCCCCCTTTCTCTCTTGCTTATTCTTCTCCTTGCCCTTTTTACCCCTTTGTCTCTCCTCCTCCCTTTTCTTACTCCCTTTCCGTTGCTTTCTAACCTTGCATCCACCTTTCCTCTCATTTTTCTCTTTTTTGGTTGTTTTTTCAAACCTTAAAATCCCCTTTTTCTTATCCTCTTTCTCCTCCTCCCCGGAAAAAACCCATTGTTCATCAAAGATGGCTTCTTCTTCCTCTTCTTCTTTGTCCCAGTCATTCTGCTGCATAGTCAACTTTTCATAAGTGCATAACGCCATTTCTAAAAATTGAAATAGAGTGCCCAAAGTATCTTTTCCATCTTGTTCTTCCTTTTTATATTTTTGATATTCAGTCTTTAGTTCATCCACAAGCGATGCCATCATGAAAAGAGAAACTTTTCCCAAAACAACCTCCCAAGTATTTTTAATCAAAAATAATTCAAAAAAAGTTCCAAAAATTAATACTTGTCTTCCTTCTTCTACTTCTCTTTCTGCGGTTACTGTTTAATCAAAGAGGTCCAATTACCATATATCTTTCTTTGGCAATCTCCTCCTTTTTCAGCTTCTGCTCCAATTTTTTTTCCTGTCCCTTCCCACTTACAACAACAATTTTTTTTTTAAATGATCAGAAATCCATACCTCCAATAAGGGTTTTCCGATTTCTTAAATTATTAAGTCCAATGTCCAAAGAGTCTTTTGTCCCTTGGCTTCAACTTTCAAGATAATTCACCCTCAGTGCCCAAATAAATTTCAAATCTTCATCTGCTGTTTCTATGGGGTGGGAGAGTGAAGAAAAAAAAGTTCCCTTTAACAGCCTCCCCGCCGCTTTCTGATCTTCTTAGGGATACAATGTATCCTCCAGCAATTCAGACAGTTCAGTTCCAGAGAGTTTAAAAGATGTTAATTGACCCGGCTCAGCCAGCACTTTCACTTTTCTTGCTTCCTCCAGCACAACCTTACCCGGTTGCAGGCTTCTTCGTGGCAGCCATTACTGACCGCCGCTCCACCACCTAGGGAAAAAGGGGTTTTTCCAGATGAGGAGGGGGTCTGCGACACCGCCAACCCTCAGTCTGGCTCCCCTCTCTCTTCGGCTGCCTCTACAGGGCAGCCATATCCCCCTGACCCATTTGGATTGGGGCACCTCGGCGGCAAGCGCAGTAGGAATCGCGAACAGTCGCGAATTCCTGCTGCCACCGAAGCCATGCGGAACCGGAAACCGACTACTTGTTTGTTGAAGCCTCCTGAATTAGGTCTTTGCCATTGTACTGGACTCTTTGAGGTAGTGCCTAGAGCCCAGAAGGTGGTGGTGGTATTCCCTCTCTTCAAGACCCAACAATTTTATACAACTACTGATCTGTCTCTAATCTTCCCCTTTCAGGAAGGTTGTTGAGAAGGTGATCAGACTGCAATTAACAGAATAGCAGAGTTGGAAGGCACCTTGTAGGCCATCTAGTCCAATGCCCTGCCCAAACAGGAGATCCTACACCATTTCTGACAGATGGCAGTCCAGTCTCTTCTGAGAACCCTCTAGGAACTGGATTATCTAGACGTATTTCATCTGGGCTTCATGTGAGGATTCAATACAGAGACAGTCTCAGTAATCTGACTTTTGTGGGTGACAAAATTGCCAAGAAAAAAAAAAGCCCACAGTGAATAAATCATAAAGTGCCTTCTGCCAAGTGTGAGTTATCTAGTAAGAACAGTCCCTTCAATCCTAACTTAGTTTTATTAGTCAAATTAAAAGACTGTCTTAAAATGATATCAATCTATCATTTAATTCTGTAAGAGAGGACCAGGCTGAGCATGAGAGAGGGGTCAAATATGTCACCAGTCTCAAGTCCCTTCACACCCAGAAGATATCTAAATCCAGCCCACCTTGAATTCTGTTGGCTCTTATCTACTGCCGATTTACTTTGACCATTAGTAGTTCAGATTTTTGTAGAGAGTGTTAGATGCAATAACATGTAGACATTTGCACCACCTGGCTTCCTAATTTCTTGCACCTGACAATTCTATGTAAAGTAGGCAATCATCCACTGTTTTTAGACGCACCCAAATACAGAAATAATGTTCTCTTCTTTTTTTATTGTCTAGAATCCCCCAAGAAAAAAAGACCATTAGAAACAGGTAAACATGAATTACTACCCCACCCTTGCTTATGTCAAACATATTAATATAGCATAGTTGTGCAACATTACCTCAAATTCAGTACTTTTAACTTTAATTAATCATTTGGATCCCATCTATGTCATAATCCAAATGTTTGAATGTTTTCCTTTTAGCCAAAGTGCCAAAGAAAGATGTGCATATAAACAAAACTGGTAAGTCCTATGTAAAAATATATCTAGAAAATTATATCTTTCCATTTGAAAAATTGTTATAAGTTAACACAACTCTATGAAGATGAGAGAAATAATGTTCGGCTCTTTCCCTTATTATCTAAAACTCCACAAGAAAGAAAAGCCATTAGAAACAGGTAAACATGAATTACTGCCCCATCTTTCTTTATGCGAAACATATATAATATAGTACAACTGTGCAACATTTATTAAACCCCAGTACTTTTAATTTTAATTTTAGCCAAGCTACCAATGAAGGATATCCATGTAAAAGTATCTGGTAATATCTGAATCAAAACAAATCGAGCAATTTACACTTCAGTTAACATAAAATTATGATTATGATTCCCTTGAAAAAGATACCAGGCCAAAAAAAAAATCAAATAATTATGAACAATAGAATGCCTTTTGCCCACTCTTGGTATCCTAGGGCTTATCTCTTTCCCTGCCACCTAGATCATTTGCTTACTGCTTGTTGAAGATATATCCTTGTATGAGATCCTCTGTCTTAGGGCTGCCTTGCGGGACAGGGTGGTTAAAGCTACTCCAGCTTATCAAAATAGAAAATGGTATTTTCTATGAGAGAGCAGACACAGACTTCCACCATGTCTATTCTGTGTTGCCTGGAGGAGGAATCTTTAGTGTGGCCAGCATTGTGGGCTCTAAATATATAGAAGGACCATATGAATTGGTTATAAATGCCCTTCACAGTTAATTTAATTTTAACAATCAGATATATTGGCACTTTCACACTAAAAGTTTATTCTTTCTTTTTAGGGAACAATAGTCTACCCAAAACCAAAAACCAAAACTGAGTGTTAGAATGCAAGAAAAGAACAGAGCTGGAAGGGATTTTGGAGGTCTTCCAATCTAGCCCCCTGGTCAGGCAGGAGACCCTATAATGTTTTCTAAGTACAGTGCTCCCATCAGTAATCACTAGCCCTTAAATAGAATCTTGTGACACTGATTTCTCCCCTCCTCTTTCTAGTCTTTTAGAGGGAGGGTCCATTTAGTATGAACACCCAAATGTTGATATCATATTCTGCTTTTCCTCTTATTTTTTAGAACCCTACAAAGAAGAAAAGCCAAGAGAAATGGGTAAGAGCTCTCTTATTTTGTAAGATGCTCTGGAACCTATGGGCATTAAAGGGATATTGATCATTTGGATTCCATGTATGTCATAGTCCAAATGTTTGAATCTTTTCCTTTTAGCCAAAGTGCCAAAGAAAGATGTGCATGTAAACAAAACTGGTAAGTACCATGTAGAAATAAATCTAAAAAATTACATATTTCCATTTGAAAGATTGTTATAAGTAAATAGGACTCTATGAAGAAGAGAGAAATAATGTTCTGGTCTTTCTCTTATTGCCTAGAATCCCACAAGAAAGAAAAGCCATTAGAAACAGGTAAACATGAATTCCTGCCCCATCTTTTTTATGCAAAACATATTAATATAGTACAACTATGCAACATTTATTAAAATTCAGTACTTTTTTCTTTACATTTTAGCCAGGTCACCAATAAAGGCTACCCATATAAAAGAATCTGGTAAGATCTAGATAAAATTTACAGTTCCCATCAGTTAACAGAAAATTTTATGATTGCCTTGAAAAATAGACTGAGAACATTAAAAATAATAACAACAGAGTGTCTTCTGCCCATTCTTGGTTTCCTAGAACTCATCTCTTATTCTGCTTCCTGGATCATTTGCTTATCACTTGTTGAAGATATATCCTTCAATGAGATCCTCTTTCTCAGGGCTGCCTTGCGGGAGAGGGTGGTTGAAGCTACTCCAGCTTATCAAAATAGAAAATGGTATTTTCTATGAGAGAGCACAGACAGACCACCTCCATGTCTTTTCTGTGTTGCCTGGATAATAATTTTTTTAATGTTACCAGCATTCTGGGCTCCAAAACCTATAGGAGGACCATATCGTTTGGCTATAAATGCTCTCCATAGTTAATTTAATTTGAAAATCGGAGATATTAGAACTTTCACACTTAAAGTTTTTATTTTCTTCTTAGGAAAAGTTAGTCTATCCAATACCAAAAATCAAAACTGAATGTTAGAAGGGAAGAATAGAATAGAGCTGGAAGGGATCTTGCAGGTCTTCTAATCTAGGCTCCTGGTCAGGCAGGAGACCCTAAAACATTCTCTAAGTAAACTGTTCCTATCAGTAATCACTAGCACTTAAATAGAACCTGGTGAGACTGAAAATATTTCGTCCCTCCCCTTTCTAGTCTTTTAGAGGGAGGGTCCATTTAGCATGAACACCCAAATGTTGATATCATGATCTGGTTTCCCTCTTATTTTTTAGAACCCCACAAAAAAGAAAAGCCAAGAGAAATGGGTAAGAGTTCTCTTATTTTGTAAGATCCTCTGGAACCTATGGGCATTAAAGGGATATTGATCATTTGGATTCCATCTGTGTCATAGTCCAAATGTTTGAATCTTTTCCTTTTAGCCAAAGTGCCAAAGAAAGATGTGCATGTAAACAAAACTGGTAAGTGCCATGCAGAAATAAATCTAGAAAATAGCATCTTTCCATTTGAAAGATTGTTATAAGTTAACACAACTCTATGAAGATGAGAGAAATAATGTTCTGGTCTTTCTCTTATTGTTTAGAATCCCACAAGAAAGAAAAGCCATTAGAAACAGGTAAACATGAATTCTTTATGCGAAACATATATAATATAGTACAACTGTGCAACGTTTATTCAAACTCAGTACTTTTTTCTTTTCATTTTAGACAGGCTACCGATGAAAGCTATCCATATAAAAGAATCTGGTAAGATCTGAATCAAAATAAATCCAACGATTTTCACTTCCCATCAGTTTACACAAAATTAGTATGATGAGTTGCCTTGAAAAAGAGACTGAGAAAAAAAGATCAAATAATGATAAATAATAGAATGCCTTCTGCCCATTCTTGGTTTCTTAGGACTCATCCCTTGTCCTGCTTCCTAGGTCATTTGCTTATCACTTGTTGAAGATATATCCTTCTATGAGATCCTCTTTGTCAGGGCTGACTTGCTGCTCGAGGGAAGGGCCCTTAAGTATGAAGACCCAAATGTTGATATCATGTTCTGGTTTTCCTCTTATTTTTTAGAACTCCACAAAAAAGAAAAGCCAAGAGAAATGGGTAAGAGCTCTCTTATTTTGGAAGATCCTCTGGAACATATGGGAATTAAAGGGATATTGATCATCTGGATTCCATCTGTGTCATAGTCCAAATGTTTGAATCTTTTTCTTTTAGCCAAAGTGCCAAAGAAAGATGTGCATGTAAACAAAACTGGTAAGTGCCATGTAGAAATAAATCTAGAACATTACATATTTCCATTTGAATGTTATAAGTTAACACAACTCTATGAAGATGAGAGATATAATGTTCTGGTCTTTCTCTTATTGTCTAGAACCCCACAAGAAAGAAAAGCCATTAGAAACAGGTAAACATGAATTACTGCCCCAGCTTTACTTATGTGAAAGATATCAATATATCACAGGTGTACAACATTGATTACAACTTAGTTCTTTTAACTTTTTATTTCAGCCAAATTACCAATGAAGGATATCCATGTAAAAGAATCTGGTAAGATCTGGATCAAAAAAGATCTAGCAATTTTCACTTCCTATCAGTTAATACAAAATTATTGTGATGAGTTGCCTTGAAAAATATGAGAAAAAGAAAAGAAAAAAGAAAAAGAAATAACAATGCCTTCTGCCCATTCTTGGTTTCCTCGAACTCATCTCTTATTCTGCTTCCTAGATCATTTGCTTATCACTTGTTGAAGATATATCCTTCAATGAGATCCTCTTTCTCAGGGCTGCCTTGCGGGAGAGGGTGATTGAAGCTGCTCCAGCTTATCAAAATAGAAAATGGTATTTTCTATGAGAGAGCACAGACAGACCACCTCCATGTCTATTCTGTGTTGCCTGGATAATAATTTTTTTAATGTTACCAGCATTCTGGGCTCTAAAACCTATAGGAGGACCATATCGTTTGGCTATAAATGCTCTCCATAGTTAATTTAATTTGAAAATCGGAGATATTAGAACTTTCACACTTAAAGTTTATATTTTCTTCTTAGGAAAAGTTAGTCTACCCAGTACCAAAAATCAAAACTGAATGTTAGAAGGGAAGAATAGAATAGAGCTGGAAGGGATCTTGCAGGTCTTCTAATCTAGGCTCCTGGTCAGGCAGGAGACCCTAAAACATTCTCTAAGTAAACTGTTCCTATCAGTAATCACTAGCACTTAAATAGAACCTGGTGAGACTAAAAATATTTCGTCGCTCCCCTTTCTAGTCTTTTAGAGGGAGGGTCCATTTAGTATGAACACCCAAATGTTGATATCATGATCTGGTTTTCCTCTTATTTTTTTAGAACCCCACAAAAAAGAAAAGCCAAGAGAAATGGGTAAGAGTTCTCTTATTTTGTAAGATCCTCTGGAACCTATGGGCATTAAAGGGATATTGATCATTTGGATTCCATCTCTGTCATAGTCCAAATGTTTGAATCTTTTCCTTTTAGCCAAAGTGCCAAAGAAAGATGTGCATGTAAACAAAACTGGTAAGTGCCATGTAGAAATAAATCTAGAAAATAGCATCTTTCCATTTGAAAGATTGTTATAAGTTAACACAACTCTATGAAGATGAGAGATATAATGTTCTGGTCTTTCTCTTATTGTCTAGAACCCCACAAGAAAGAAAAGCCATTAGAAACAGGTAAACATGAATTCTTTATGCGAAACATATATAATATAGTACAATGGTGCAACGTTTATTCAAACTCAGTACTTTTTTCTTTTCATTTTAGACAGGCTACCGATGAAAGCTATCCATATAAAAGAATCTGGTAAGATCTGAATCAAAATAAATCCAACGATTTTCACTTCCCATCTGTTAACACAAAATTAGTATGATGTGTTGCCTTGAAAAAGAGACTGAGAAAAAAACATCAAATTATGATAAATAATAGAATGCCTTCTGCTCATTCTTGGTTTCTTAGGACTCATCCCTTGTCCTGCTTCCTAGGTCATTTGCTTATCACTTGTTGAAGATATATCCTTCTGTGAGATCCTTTTTGTCAGGGCTAACTTGTTGCTCGAGAGAAGGGCCCTTAAGTATGAAGACCCAAATGTTGATATCATGTTCTGGTTTTCCTCTTATTTTTTAGAACTCCACAAAAAAGAAAAGCCGAGAGAAATGGGTAAGAGCTCTCTTATTTTGTAAGATCCTCTGGAACATATGGGTGTTAAAGGGATATTGATCATCTGGATTTCATCTGTGTCATAGTCCAAATGTTTGAATCTTTTTCTTTTAGCCAAAGTGCCAAAGAAAGATGTGCATGTAAACAAAACTGGTAAGTGCCATGTAGAAATAAATCTAGAAAATAGCATCTTTCCATTTGAAAGATTGTTATAAGTTAACACAACTCTATGAAGATGAGAGATATAATGTTCTGGTCTTTCTCTTGTTGTCTAGAACCCCACAAGAAAGAAAAGCCATTAGAAACAGGTAAACATGAATCTGGATTTCCCAGCTTTACTTATATGAAAGATATTAATATATCACAGGTGTACAACATTGATTAAAACTTAGTTCTTTTAACTTTTTATTTTAGTCAAATTACCAATGAAGGATATCCATGTAAAAGAATCTGGTAAGATCTGGATCAAAAAAGATCCAGCAATTTTCACTTCCTATCAGTTAATACAAAATTATTGTGATGAGTTGCCATGAAAAATATGAGAAAAAGAAAAGAAAAAAGAAATAACAATGCCTTCTGCCCATTCTTGGTTTCCTAGAACTCATCTCTTATTTTGCTTCCTAGATCATTTGCTTTTCATTTGTTGAAGATATATCCTTGGATGAGACCCTTTTTCTCAATGTTGGTTTGCTGGAGAGGCCGATTGAAGCTGCTCCAGCTTATCCAACCAGAAAATTTATTTTCTCTGAGAGGGCAGAAAAAGACCTCCTCCCCAAGTATAATGTTTTGCCTTTAGTGTTGCTGGCATACTGGGCTCTAAACGTATAAAAGGACCATATCAATTGGTTGTGGATTCCTTCCATACTTAATTTAATTAGAGATATTGGAACTTTCACACATAAAGTTTATCCTTTCTTTTTAGTGAGAGTTGGTCTACTTTAAACCAAAACTGAGTATTCTCTAAGTACAGTACTCCCATCAATAATCATTAGCCCTTAAATAAAATCCTGCAAGACTGAAAATATTTCTACCCACCTTTTTTTTAGTCCTTTAGAGGGAGTGTGAGTGTCCCTTCTGAAATGTTTCCCGGCTTTCCCCCCATTGGCAGACGAAGCTTCCTTTTATCAGACCACTGACTAGGATTAAGGTCTTGCTTCTGTCTCCCAAGATCACTTCCACATGCCATCACAAGAATATCCTCACAGCTTTACCAGACATGTACCTCTTCCCTCTGCTGCCCCTTGCTTTAACTTTGAACTAGGCAGATAACATTGCTGCAACCCCTGATCACAGCAGCAGGATAAGAAACAAACGAACTGTCTTTGTGCCAGGCAAAGTTCGTTTCCATTTAGTATGAACACCCAAATATGACATCATGTTCTGGTTTTCCTCTTACTTTCTAGAACCCCACAAGAAAGAAAAGCCAAGTGAAATGGGTAAGAGCTTTCTTATTTTGTCTTCTGCACTTCTCTGGAACATATGGGCATTAAAAGGGATACTGATCATTTGTGTTCAATCTATGTCATATTCAAGATGTTTGAATCTTTTTCTTTTAGGCAAGGTGCCAAAGAAAGATGTGCATGTAAACAAAACTGGTAAGTACCATGTAAAAATAAATCTAGAAAATTGCATCTTTCTATTTGAAGAATTGTTATAACAGGAATATTTATATTTAATATTTATATACCGCATCACACTGGTTTACAGTCCTCTCTAAGCCGTTTACAGAGTCAGCATATTGGCCCCAACAATCTGAGTCCTCATTTTACTGACTTTGGAAGATTGGAAGGCTGAGTCAACCTTGATCCAGTGAGAATCGATCTGTTGAACGGCTGGCAGCTGGCAGCTGGCAGAATTAGCCTGCAGTACTGCATTCTAACCACTGTGCCACCACGGCTCCAATATAACAAATTATCACAATTTTATGAAGATGAGATAAATAATATTCTGGTCTTTCTTTTGTTGTCTAGAGTCCCACAAGAAAGAAAAGCCATTAGAAACAGGTAAACATGAATTACTGCCCCAGCTTTACTTATGTGAAAGATATTAATATATCACAGCTGTGCCATATTTATTAAAACTCAGTACTTTTCACTTTTCATTTTAGCCAGGCTACCAATGAAGAATATCCATGTAAAAGAATCTGGTAAGATGTGGATCAAAATAGATCTAGCAATTTACAGTTCCCATCAGTTAACACAAAATTATGATGATGAATTGCCTTGAAAAAGAGACTGACAAAAAACATTAAATGGTGAATAATAGAGAGCCTTCTGCCTATTCTTGGTTTCCTAGGGCTTACCTTTGCCCTGGCTCCTGTATCATTGGCTTACTGCTTGTTGAATATATATCCTCATATGATATCCTCTTTCTCATGGCTGGCTTTCTGGAGACGCCAGTTGAAACTACTCCAACTTATCCAACAAGAAAATACATTTTCTATCAGAGGGCAAAAAAAAAAAAAAAAAAGACTTCATGCATGTCCATTTTGTGTTGCCTGGGGAAGGTTTCTGTTGCCAGCATTCTGAGTCCTAGACTTATAGAAGAACCATCTCAACTAGTTATAAATGATCTCATTGAGACAATATTGGAACTTTCACACTTAAAGTTTACCCTTTCTTTTTAGAATAAGTTGGTCTACCAAAACCAAAACCGAGTGTACTCTAAGTACAGTATCCCCATCAAGAATCATTAGCCCTTAAAAAGAATCTTGCAAGACTGAAAGTATTTTTCACTTCCTCTTCCTAGTCTTTTAGAGGGAGGGTCCCTTCTGAAATGCTTCCCAGGCTTTCCCCCCATTGGCAGACTAAGCTGCCTTTTATCAAACTACTGACTAGGTTAGAGGTCTTGCTTCTGTATCTCAAGGTCATTTTCACGTACCATCACAGTAATCTCCTCACAGCTTTACCAGACTCTGTTTATTCCAGGACCATTTCTTACATAGCTGTCTATACCCCTTGTTCTTGTCCATGTAGTAATCTTCCTCTGCTTGCCTGATTCTGTTCCTCATTAGAAGCCCCCAACCAAAGATGACCCCTGTCCCTCATCCTATTCCTCTTCCTTCTACTGCCCCTTCCTTTAACTTTGAACTTGGCAGAGAACATTGCTCAACCTCTGACCACAGTAGAAGAAGAAGGAACAAACCACTGTCATTATGGCAGGAGAAGAATCTTTCCTTTTAATATGAACACCCAAATGTTGACATCATGTACTGGTTTTCCTCTTATTTTCTAGAACCCTACAAGAAAGAAAAGCCAAGTGAAATGGGTAAGAGCTTTCTTATTTTGTCTTCTGCACTTCTCTGGAACATATGGGCATTAAAAGTAATATTGATCATTTGGATTCAATCTATGTCATAGTCCAAATGTTTGAATCTTTCTTTTAGCCATAGTGCCAAAGAAAGATGTAAATAAAGCCGGTAAGTGCCATATAGAAATAAACCTAAAAAATTGCACTTGAATTGTACTTCAAAAATTGTTTGACACAACTCTATGACAATGATAATGAGTGTTCTGTGAAACCAATCAATTAAAATGATCAACCATTGTAACCATTTCTGGGTTTTCTATTCAGAAGAACCTGCTCAATTTGGCTTCATTTTGAATCTCAAATTAAAAGTTTCACTGACATCACTGGACACTCCAATGCAGATATGTTTTTGTCTTCCCCTTATTTCTAGAGCCACATAAGAAAGAAAAAACAGTAAAAATTGGTAAATATTCTCATTTTCTTTTCCAATTTGCTTCCCTGCAGCACTGACATGGTGTACTGTTCAAAATTTATAGTAACCTAAAACAATAATTTTAGCCAAGCTTTCAGAGAAAGATAAGATTATCAAAGAATCTTTAAGATCTGGATAAAAATAAATCTTGCAAAGTACACTTTCTGTAAGGGTGGTGTGTTTGTGGGAGCTGGAACTTGACCTAAGCTACTACTAGTTGCACAGGTTTAATATCTATAAAAGAAGAAAGAGTTGCTCATAGACAATACATAATAGGAATAGGCAAAGCTAGCTACATCCTACCAGGGGAAAAGTAAAAGAAAATGCATTCCATGCATATATTTCTGGAGCAAATGCAGAAGGAAGTGAACTCAGATTAGTAAGTCTCCAAAACAAACAGCAGGCAGAATGAGATAAATAAAAGATGGAAGCAAAACAAATCCTGAGTTATCTTTGTGTTTCCAGCTTCACCCTTGTGGTCAGGAAGAGATGCTGAATAATCATTGCCATGGATTCATATCTCCCTTTCTGCTAGTGCTGTCTACTTTTAGCTCTTAATATAAATTAACATCAGACAGTGGAAATAGATGTGGTATAGGGAAAATGTAGAGAGTAAGGAAAATGACCTTGATAATGGTAGGCAAACTCCATTGACAAGATGACAAGGGATGAAACATTTTTAAAGTCCAAAATATCTATATAACATTTGGAAGTGGCTCAGGCAGATGCTTCCCTAATTTGCTAAGGAGGAAGAGGATGAGGTTCAGCACAAAATCTAATTTGCTAGAATTTTCTTTATTAACCAAACTCAATAAAAGTAGTTTTAGCCTCCCTTTTGAATTGATTTCCTTCTTTGGGTCTACCTGGAAGAGATGAGAAAAAAAGTGCTTAAGTTCTGAAGTAAAATGGTTAACGAGAATCAAGTTGGTGTAGTGCTTAAGAGTTTGAACTGGCAACAAAGAGACCTAGGTTCAAGTCTATATTCAGCCATGGAGCCTGAGTAAAATGACTTTGGGCCAGTCTGTCTGTCTCAGTCCAACCAACCTCACAAGGTTCTTCTTGTGGGAAGAAATGGGAAGAAAGAATACTATTTATTGTAATTACTCTAATTGCAGAAATCATGGTCTGGTCTTCTTAATTTCTAGAAACACATAAGAAAGATAAGCTAACAGACATAGGTTCAGGCTATCTAACCTTGCTCTCAGTGAAACATATTGAAATGCTATAATGTTTAAAGTTATAATATGCCAATATTTACACTTTTTTATTTCAGCAAAGCTATCAAAGAAGGATGTGCATATGAAAGAAACTGGTAAGCACAAGGGAAAAAAATCAATCTAAAAAAATAGAGGGGAGGGAGGGATACACTTTAACACTTAGTATAATAAGTAAATTTGAGTTTATTTCCTGTTAACTTGTCTTGGCTTCCCTGAATTATGTTGATAAAACAGCCCAGAATGTATGTAAACCCAATATCTTTGTTTCTCAGCACCCCAGCCCAAAAAGGATATCCATATTCAACAATCTGGTAAGACCTGAATAAAATAAGTTTAAACACTGTATAAATCAGTAGAAGAATATTTTTATTTATTTATTTATTTGATTTGATTTGTCAATCACCTACAATAGATAAGTATATAATAGGTATAAGTATAATCATGAATAAGAATACAGGAAGTAGGTACGAATAAATGGGGATAATAGGACAGCGATGGTAGGCACAATGGTGCACTTATGCACGCCTCTTACAGACCTCTTAGGAATGGGGTGAGGTCAATAGTGGTTAGTTTGAGGTTAAAGGAGTGGAGGTTAGACGATGTTACAACAGAGTCAGGTAGTGCATTCCAGGCATTGACCACTCTGTTGCTGAAGTCGTACTTTCTGCAATCAAGTATGAAGTGGTTTACATTGAGTTTGTATCTGTTGTGTGCTCTTGTATTGTTGTGGTTGAAGTTGAAGTTGAAGTAGTCATTGACTGGTAGAACATTGTAGCAGATAATTTTGTGTACTACACTTAAGTCTAACCATAGATGGTGTAGTTCAAGGTTGTCCAAGCCCAAAAACTCAAGCTTGGTGATATAGGGTATTCTGTTGTGAGCAGAGGAATGTAGTACTCTTTTCATGAAATACTTCTGGACTCGCTCGATTGTATTAATGTCTGATATGCAGTGAGGATTCCAGACTGATGAGCTGTATTCAAGTATTGGTTTGGCAAAAGTTTTGTATGTTCTAGTTAGCAATTCGATATTTCCAGAGGAGAAGCTTCATAAGATTAGATTTACAACTCTTAATGCCTTTTTGGCAATGCTGTTACAGTGAGCTCTGGTGCTTAGGTCATTTGATATGAGAATTCCAAGGTCTTTGACAGAGTGAGGATCATCGACGAGGTCATATCCGCCTAGTTTGTATTTGGTGTACTGATTTTTTTTTACCAATGTGTAGGACAGAGCATTTGTTGGTCGAGATTTGGAGTTGCCAGATGTTTGACCATTCAGACACATAATCAAAATCGCTTTGAAGGATAGTAGCATTGTTAGTGGTGTTGAATAGTTTTACGTCATTCGCAAAGAGGACACAGTTGCTTATAAGGTGATTGCAAAGGTAATTTATATGGAGTATAAAGAATGTGGGTCCTAGAACACTGCCTTGGGGGACACCACTGTTAACTGGGGCAGGATTAGATGTAGCGCTCCCTATTTTTACTATTTGTTGCCTATTTGACAGGAACACAATAATCCACTTATGGAAGGATCTGGAAATGTCGTAAGAGTTTAGTTTCAACAGTAGTTTGTTGTGTACCACTGAATCAAAGGCTTTTCAGAAGTCTATGTAAATTGCGTCTATAGCTTTACCCTGGTCAAGTAGAGTAGTCTATATGTTTTTGCAGGGTAGGAATTGTAGATTGCAGGACAATTTTTTTCCTGAAACCAAATTGTTTTTTGGAGAGTACATTGTTTGACTCTAAGTGGAGAGTCATGAATTGGTTAATGATCGATTCCATGACTTTGCATGTGACACAACACAGTGAGATTGGTCTGTAGTTTTCAACCAGGCTGGGGTCACCTTTTTTGAAGATAGGGATGACCATAGCTAAGGATCATAGGTTTGGTAAGGAACTGGTTCTGAAAAATATCTCATATATAATGCTTATAGGTTCTGCTATACCACTGACTGTGGTAATGGAGTCTGGAAAAGATGCATTTAACCATGTCTCACAGACAAATATAAGGTCAAATGTGGTTGTGCCTAATAAGATGAGGAATTCATGTATTTTGTTTGTGAGGCTTTTTGTGTTGAGTAGTTTGCATTTTAGATATGTAGTAATGGGTCTGGAGGAAGTAAGGGGCATGCATGCCTAATGTTGGATGTTAGGTTGATGGTTTTTGGGGTGTAAGTTGAAGGTCTTGATTTTTATACATTCTGGGTGGTAGTCAATGTATATGTTAGTATTTGCTTGTTCATGGAGTTTTTTGAGCTGAGAGCATAGCTCATGGGATCGTACACATTGCTATACAGTTAGGTCAGAGCATGAACAGAGGTTCTTATGGTTGGTGTTGCTTTTGGAGAGTGAATTTATAGTATAAATGAATTTATGTTTGCTTGATTCATTTTTGCAAATGACCCTGCAGAAGGTGGGGCCACCAAGCCGTCACTGTTTCTGAACTGTGGGCTGATGCGGGAAATGTCAAGTATTTCATCAGGGGAGATGGTTGATGCTTGATAGTCACTGATGATGTTGTGGACAATTGTGATGTCAT